>CM046069.1:4462090-4663625 GCA_025215515.1 Schistosoma japonicum | reverse complement strand
TATATCGAAGGCCTTGCAACGACAGCGGAGAAAGCTGTCAGAGAAGGAAGTATGAAACAGCTGTACGGCACAACGAAGAAACTGGCAGGGAAATATAGTAAACCAGAGCGACCGGTCAGGAATAAAGAAGGCGAACCAATCACCGAGATTCAAGAATAAAGAGACAGATGAGTAGAATATTTTGAGGAACTCCTGAATAGACCAGCTCCACTGAACACACCAGACATCGAAGCAGCATCTACAGACCTCACGATAGATGTCAATCTACCAACGATGGAAGAAATCAAGATAGCCATCAGACAGATCAAAAGTGGGAAAGCAGCAGGACCTGACAATATACCAGCCGAATCACTCAAGTCAGACATAGACATAACGGCAAAGATGCTCCACGTTTTATTCAAGAGGATCTGAGAGGAAGAACAGGTGCCGGCAGACTGGAAAGAAGGATACCGTATTAAGATACCAAATAAAGGAGATTTGAGCAAATGCGAGAACTACAGAGGAATCACACTATTGTTAATACCAGGGAAAGTCATCAATAGAGTGTTGCTGCACATAATGAAAGACTCAGTGGAAACTCAACTTCGAGATCAACAGGCTAGTTTCCGTAACGATCGGTCGTGCACAGATCAAATTGCAACACTACGGATCACTGTTGAACAATCAATTGAATGGAACTCGTCACTGTATATCAACTTCATTGACTATGAGAAGGCGTTTGACAGCGTAGACAGGAGATCGCTATGGAAACTTTTTCGGCATTGCGGTGTACCAAAGAAACTCGTCAACATGATCCGGAATTCTTACGAGGGACTACAGTTCAAAATCGTGCATGGAGCACAGCTGACAAATGCATTCCCAGTGAAGACCAGTGTCAGACAAGGCTGTCTGCTCTCGCCCTTCCTCTTCCTCCTAGTGGTCGATTGGATCATAAAAACCTCTACATCTGAGGAGAAGCACGTAAATCAATTGACAAGTAGGAAGCGGCTTGATGACTTGGACTTCGCGGATGATCTAGCTCTTCTGGCTCATACACATCAACAAATGCAAGTGAAGACAAACAACTTAGCAGCAACCTCTGCATCGATAGGCCTGAACATACATAAGGAAAAGAGCAAGATCCTGAAATTCAACATCGAGAGCACCGACCAAATTGAACTTGATGATGAAACTCTGGAAGAAGTGGATACCTTTACATACCTGGTGAGCATCATCGATGAACAAGGAGAATTCGATGCAGATGTGAGGGCAAGGATCAGCAAAGCAAGGGTAGCATTCCTACAGCTGAAAAATATATCAGACTCCAAACAACTGTCTACCAACCTCAAAGTTAGACTCTTTAATTATAACCTCAAGACAGTTCTTCTGTATGGAGCTGAAACGTGGAGAACTACTGCAAACATCCTCAGGAGGGTACAGGTATTTATCAACAAATGTCTAAGCAAGATATTGAATGTCTGTTGGCCGGAAACCATCAGTAACAGTCTACTATGGAAGAGAACAAACCAACTTCCAGCTGGAGAGGAAATCAGGAAACGACGTTGGAAATGGATAGGACATATATTATGAAAATAAGCAGACTGCATCACTAGGCGAGCACTAACTTGGAACCCTGTTGAAAAATGGAAAATAGGAAGGCCAAAGAACACACTGCGTCGAGAGTTGGAAGCAGACATTAAAAGGATGAACAGCAAGTCAAAAGTATTGCTGAGGACAGAGCTGAACGGAGAATACTGGTGAGCGGCTTATGATCATCCGAGAGGGGTAACAGGTGTAAGTAAGTAAGTAAAGTAAGCAAAAAAAGAATTCGATCTGATGGAGTTCTTACACTAACATTCAGTGCACTGAAAACAAAATGTAAATCTCAAGTTACATGAGTTTTTAAAAAATCTGTCATTTCTTTATCACATTCACAATTTAATACTTTTCTTAACAGTCTCATAGTTTTTAAACGAATTACAACCTTATTATCATTAATTACATTTAGAAGACCCTCTGCTGTCAATATGATGCTTTCAGACGGCCGTTGTAACCTTAAAGCCTTTCGGTCGTTCCTTATTGGTTCAGCTGCAAAAATCGAGTCCGCAATTAAAACGAGAATCGTACTAATAGACACTAAATTAATGCTGATGATTGTTAGGCATTTTCTTGGAGTGTAAGAAGTGAATTCTTAGATATACATGTTCACTGAGAAGATTCACACTGAAATGAAACGTCTATCTAGTAGTTATCATTCTTTTCCAATAATACCAAACTAAGATCAATCTGTGACGAATACAAATAATCATTGTTTAACTGTTTCAATCAATCAATGTTTGTTACACCTAGTGGAGGATAGGCCAACGACCAGTATTCTCCAACCAACTTTGTCCATGGATTTGATTATTTACTTATTATATTTTAACAAAGAATAGCTTTTAAAACTAGTAATGAATTAACAAATAAACTAGTTTTGTTACCAATCACTTGATGTTTTT
Source organism: Schistosoma japonicum (assembly GCA_025215515.1). Lineage (NCBI taxonomy): Eukaryota > Metazoa > Platyhelminthes > Trematoda > Strigeidida > Schistosomatidae > Schistosoma > Schistosoma japonicum. The sequence goes on along the minus strand of CM046069.1, from coordinate 4,661,148 downwards.
CAAAAGTTTTCTCTACTTAATAATAATAATAATAATAATAATAATAATAATAATAATAATAATAAAGTTTATCTGATAACTGGGATAGACAACAGTTTGAATCATGTGATTTATGAATATGGAACTTTGATTGGTAAATTGACTGAATTCACTTTGTTAGGATAAACAATGTAATCAATGTTTGCATTCATCATTAGTTCATGCACTTGTATAAGTTACGGTTATCCAATATGTAATGAAATAATCTAAATGTAATTAAGTTCCATTTAGACATAATGAGTATTTCCTTTAAACTAGAAATTCGACACTCTTCAATTCGTTCCTTTAGATAGTTGAGGTGTATACTTTAAAACTAATGAGAACTTGAAATACAATTCCCATATATTCAGCTAAATACATACGAATATAACTTGCTTATCAACAGATCAAAACTTCTTGGGTAGGACTAAACTAAAATGCCAGGCAGTATTTCTATAACTGAAAAAAACAGCTGAAAATCAAACCAAATGTCACCTAACATTAAAATCAAAATATTCTATACAAATATGAAGACAGTTCTGTTGGATGGAGATGAAACTTGCATTGAGAACTATGAAAAGCATCATTAAAAAGATACAAGTATTTATAAACAGCTGTCTGCGTTAGATGCATTGGATCCGTTGGCCAGATACCATCAATAACAGTCTTCTGTAATCGAGAACAAACCAACTAGATTCCAGCCGAGGAAGAAATTAGGAAAACACACTGGAGGTGGATAGGACACATATTGAGAAAATAATCAAACTGTATAACAAGATAAGCACTGAGTTGAAATCGTTAAGGCCACAGGAAAATATAAAGACAAAGAACATATTACGTAGGGAATTGTATACAGACATAAAGAAAATGAAAGGCACTTGGAAAGAGCTCGAAAGGGCCACTCAGGACAGAGTTAGTTGGAGAATGCAGGTCGGCGGCATATGCTCCGAATGGGGTAACATACACTGATTGATTGATTGAAACTACAGTGCCAGACCAATCAAATTTTGGCATTAATTCTCAAGGCGACAGTGAACAGTTTCGGAAACTGTAATAGTCCTATAGAATATACTTTTTAATTTTGATGAATTTGTGTTTATAGTGTGTCTTTAAGATACAGCAACAATTCGTAGAACGATATCTTTAAGTTTCAGACTTGAAATAGCTGAAATTAAATGGCATCAAAAATCTGACAAGTTGAGGTCACTTAAAGAATAGCCCAAAAAGGAAACTATAATTAGGTTCTACCGCTATTTGTATGGCAATATATCTTTTTAAGATAAATGAAATTGCTCTGTGTTTAATGTAATTGCCAATGCACTTGAAAAGAGTCATCGGCAACTGAAAGTATATAGGATTCAGATTTGTTTGAATTATTCTATCATGAAAGATTCGGGGGTAGATAAAATAAGATCATTATAAAGTACTGATGAACCAGTCTTCACTCAGATATTTGAAAGAAGAATGAACAACATTTATAACAGAATAATATGAATTCACAGTATATTATCAACTTCTCTACAGACTTCATATTAGATGGAGAGTACTTATCAACGAAGAATAATGCAAAGAGGTTTTCATGAGGTAATCATTCAGTCGAGTAATAACATGCTTGGTAACATGAATATACTAAAACAAGAACGGGAGGGAGGCGTTTAATAAAGCATGGAGACAGATTAAATAATCGCTGTAAATATATTGTGCAATACAACCATAGAATTGTATTGACTAGAAGATTACAATTAGTAGATTCCAGATGAGATACATGATAAAATAAATGAAAGAAAATCTAAATTTGGGAATATGAAATGAAGTGTTATGTAACTAAGTGTAAAAAATGGGGTTACCAAGGCAACAAAGGACAAATACTGGTGTTATGTTGGATGCATAAATGAAAGAATTTGATCATACTGGGGACTAAACAACACATTGGTAACGACCTACAGATAATTCAGCATAACGTTTGTAGCTTTAAGTAACAATTTACTATTAGTAAAATATACTAAGATTGTATCTTTCAAGTGTTTTCATATAAGATGTAAGTAACGAACTGTCAATAAAGAAACATCACAAACATACAATTTATCTAGCCTCTACATTACTACAATCTGAAAACCTCAACAACGCAAGAGAAACACGAAATACAATGAACAGATTTGATGTAGCTAGACTATATGGACGTTGCAGATGACTAAACTAGCTCTTCTGTCCCACACACATCATCAAATGAAGGTGAAGACAGACAGTGTAGTAGAAGTCTATAGAGACATCAGTAAATCTTAACATACACAACAAGAAAAGCAACATCCATCAGTACAAAACAACACAACGAGCACCAACCAAATCACACTTGATTTGACGGGAAAATCTCAAGAGGATGCGGATATTTTCACATACCTGACCAGTAACAGTAACAGCATTAATAGACAACCAGTGGATCCGATATGATGCAAATGCAAACACATGGATTGGTAAGAGAAAATATAGATGGTATTTCTACAAATGCAGAACATCTGAAACTCAAAACAACTATCAGCCAACATGGAAGTAAGAATATTAAATACGAACTTAATGACAGTTCTATTGTATGCAATTGTATGGGGAACTACGAAAATCGTCGTTCAGAGGATACATATATTTATAAACAGTTGTCTACACAAATCAACTTCCAGCAGAGGTGAAAAATTAAGTAAGAAAAATCTCTGATGGCGAGTAGAATACAAATTGTGGAAATTGCCAAGGTAGGTCACAAGGTAGGTCTCGAATCGGAGTCATCAAGACCAAAGGAGTAGAGGATAACGAAAGAACACGTTGTGCCAGTGAGTTGGTGACAGACTTCAAGAGAAAACTAGTTTTGAAATGCGATTTTGGTAGGAGGAAACAAAATTTAAATGTTTTGTGATAATCATAATTGTTGCTGTGTATTCCCACAGATTTCAGGAAACACTTAAGGTTTCTATGAGAAACTGTCGAGACTTTAAAAATGAAACAATCGTATTTGAATAGCATAGATGGAATGGTGAATACTGTCAATTTGATATCACTTTTGCCGAGTGAAATCACTTTGTTGTAGAACTAGAAAATTGTGAGGTAATTAATAAACATGAAGATCTAATGTGCAATTGATGTGAATACACGAATTGTTAAGAGAAGGGAAGTACAGTATTTCTACAATTGGAAAATACCTGGAACTCAAACCAGCTGTTAACCAACATGAAAGTACTAATTTTTAATGTAAACCTCATGATAATTTTACCATATGTAGTAGAAAGTTGAATTGTGAACTACAGAAATCATCATTAAAATGATACAAGCATTTGTAAACAGGTTTCTTCGTGAGATACTACTGATTCGTTTGCCAGGCACCATCAACAACAATCTACTCTGACAGAAAACAAATCAACTTCCAGCTCAGAAAGAAATCAGGAAAGACGCTGGCGGTGGATATGATACATAGCGGAAAACATCAACTGCGTCACAAGACAAACAATAACTTGGAATCATCAAGGTCAAATAGAAATTGAAAGACCAGAGAACAGATTGGTTTATGACTTGGAGGCAGACATGAAAGAATGAACAGTACTTTAGGTAAAATGGAATGGAAATCCCATTACAGAGTTGGGTGGAGAATGGTGTTCTGCAGCCTATGCTCCACGTGTGGTAACAGACATTGATTGATTGATTGATTGATTTGATTTGATTAATTTAGAGTTTTCATGTAGTACTGTATTAATATTCCATTTATTTGGATTGTAATCAATTGAATTCTCGTTTTGTCAAAGTTTATCTAATGGTGGATTTTTGTCACCCTATCCATTTAAATCTTAGTAAATGTTCGCATAAATTTAGTTTTGATGTCATTAGAATGAATATCAGACTCACATAGGTTAAATGTAGTAAGGTAATAAAGACACTACACTTCGATGCATTGAAATTTCAACGTGAAGGTGAGATTATTACCACTAGATGAGAGAAACAAAGATTGTGTCAATCTGTTATATTGGGGGAAAAGAATCAGAGATCGCAATCTATCTAGTCTGTTCTATGTGTTATTGGGACCAATATGTCTAAGGCGTATTTAGTCAAATATTCCATAACTATACTATTTGTGTTGATCAAATTGTAGGCTTTTCACAAACTCATTAACTGCTGTCATTCGCGTTTCCTTCCACAATTATTGAAACTTCATTATGATACAATTATCCTGAACTCTCTACACAACCCACTTAATTCAATCATTACAGTAATTTGTATATCGTGTTACTAATTGGTGCAGCACATGATATATAAAGTGATTGATTTACTCAATACGTGTTTTGATGTTAATTCTGATTAGGCGTTGTTTGTTCTTTCTATTCATACCTCTGTAGGGTGGAGGAGAAGGCTTTGATCACTGAGGCATGGTGTCAAGTAATCAGTGTGTTTAAGTGTATCAAGTAGTAGTCATTAGTGTATGTCCAAGTGGCTTGTTTTTTCCTCAGCATCTACTAGGTTATTTCGTAGTCAGACTGTGATAAGATAAACTGATGAATATCGGTTGATGGTGTGTATGGAAACATTCTAGCAGCAAAATGATACACTACACTAATGAATAAAAAGCTGAAATGAGTAAACCATGACAATCGATTACATGGAACATAAGACCATAATACAATTCTTGTAATTAAATTTCAACCTATGAACTAGTCGTTAACAGACGGAATGAATTGTAGTGATTGTGTGAGTTAGGTGAATGATACATGTACTTGATTGTAGCCGAGTGATAATTACACATAGATCTGATTGTTTATTGAAAATGTCAGCCAAATAAACAGTTATATAAATGCGGAATAATCGGTCAACATATCTGGGTCACTTACTAATATACAACATACTTAACACAAAATAAATATAATGAGAATTGAGCTGTGGTGGTTGTGTAGAGATAGACTTGTATTAAGTTTAGTTGTTTGTATCTATCACAAATATATGTTGTTTAGGTATCATTGAAAAACCAGCAAACATTGGATAGCAGTCTCTTCATATTATGAGAGCCCTATTTAATGGGCACCATAGTTTCCTCCAGGGAATCGAAGATATGGACTTCAGGTTGGCAAAAGTTTAACTCACTACACTGGACCAGAGTTCAATAAAATCAACAGTTTACTGTTTACAGGAATTCGCTGAACTTCTAGTGAGAAGTGGTGACTAGTGGAGTGACGAAATATCTCGAGTAAGAAAGTCATCTCTGGTGACAATGGATGATCGTCGAAATATATCACATATTAATAGACGTGTGAATTCTACCAGTGAAAATTAGCCGGTTAAGTGGTGCAGAGGGATATAGGTTCAAACTGGATCTGAAGTCAATGGGATCAATCCTCTTGTAGAATTGAGGGTATGGTTTAGTGAACAGTCCCATATTAAGAAGAAACGTCTATCCACTACCAATATATATAACTAAATTTAACAAAAGCCGAATTGCTTATTAGTAGATGTACCATCATCCAGGAACATCAGACAAACTACAGACTGAATGAAAAATGGAAATGTGGAAAAGAGAGACAAACTAGAACTACTGAAATAAAGGAGAGAATGTTATGCAGAATAGATGCCAAAAATATGATTTTGGGAAATATATATACATGCATAAATGTGTATAAATTATTGTTTTCGTTGTTAAGTGATTCAGATGTTTGTTATTCGCATTTCATTGGAGAATATATGAGTTGAGTGTGCAAGTATTAAGGAGCTCCTGTCAATAAGTCATCAACTTATTATTATAGTGAGAGAAAGTCCTAAACAGAAAGTGAAATCAGTATGTTTGATTTGATGTTACATTTATAATCAAAATATGCACCCACACAAAATCATCTGTCCTGAAATCATGGATGGAGTAAAATCTTCCCCTAATCATCAGTTAAGCTGGTCAGCTACACCACAATCTCATCTCTTTTGTTATAGGTAAACTAATGGAATAGTATTTGAGATTTAGAGCAATCAATCAATATGTTTAGAACTAAGCATAAATGCCATTATGTAATGGTTGAGTAAAATCAATAATGATGAGGATGATTATCTTGACACTATGTTCTGTAAGCTGGATGATTTAATTGAGGAGATTTCACCATCATTTTGGACGACTTCATCTGTATGAACTTCTGTTAGAAGTAAGCTAAATGGCTTTCTCTATAAATGACTATTAGCTTGTTCTATCGATCTTTAAATATGATTGACTGTTATTGACATTTGTTCCAAAACTTTATGCACATTTGTCTTCATTCCTTTCCCCCTACACAACCACTCTTATTATTGTACATCCTTGTCACTTTCTCTATTTCGTTTACAAATTGTGTCTATTCCAATATGTTCATTGATTGTTGACTGACCCCAATGCCAATCTTCTCAATATTCTCTGATCCTCCTTGTGTTTCCTCTGTTTATAATTACAACGTTTCATCAAAATGAAACCTGTTCATGATTGTCTGTATGTATTGATATGTAGGAGGATGTGTCGTTGTATTCGACGGCTAATTGATATCTGATGTAATGTTTATCACGGTTGGCGTAGTTTATTTTGCAGAGAGTATACGGTTTGTCTTTTGTTATCAATTCGTGCTTTGGTTAGCATAGGATTAATTGAAATGATTTAGTTGGGTTGTGCTCAAAGCTTACTCCTAACGGCATCAATAATCTTCTTGCAATTTGTGATATATCTTTCGTATATTGTAAGATGATTAGTTTGTTGGTCTTGATGTTTGATTTTCAATTTATTAGTGCTTTTGAGAGAGGCTCCTTGATGATGAAATTACTTGTATAGTCATTGATTTGAAAGTTGGTATTAAGTATTTTTTTGCACATTTCGTTTGGTATGGTGTGGTGTGGTATGTTGTATTTTCGCACTTCGGAGTGTAGTCTGTAGGCAGTTGATGTTGTGAGTTGTTGTTGTTTTCATCAACCACTACATACCATAGTTTTATTAATTTTAATTTACTCACATAACTGAAATAAGTTTGTTTTGTGATGACATGAATGATCTACTAACGACTGAATGCCTATCATAGAATGGTAGAAATAAATCAAATTGATCAATGCCAGTCATAGTATTAACAAACTAGAATCTAACTAATCTGCACGTTATGTCACTTTGTTAGACGATACTAACACGACGAGATTAATGAAATATGATGAATACGAGAATGTAATTGAAGAAGGTGGAAAGTGTTGGTATGTATGAGAAGATGGTTGAAGTGAAGATGTGTAATAAAGTGAATATTGAATGGATGTTGGTGATTGTGAATGATTTTCAATGTTGTCACTGACTCTGTTACTATGAGAAATCGTGATAATGATTAACGAATGGAATACAACCAGTTAGTCTGTATAAATGTCAACATGTTTCATACGAACAGTGAATGAGAACATAAACTGATGTTGTGTTTATGTTTGGTGATCTCCAGTTTTCTTGAATGATTTTGTTATACCAGAAAATGGAGTTACAGACTAGACAGTGTTTGGGTGTATCTAGTACGTGTGTTAATCAATTCAGTTGATGAGTATTTATGATATGATGATTTGATTTGCTATATTTATCTAGTACTCTGTGCCTAATCTCAGCACTGTTTAAAGAGTTGTCTACGGAAATTTGTTTGATGCTTTGAAGTCATTAACGATCCAATATCTGCAGTCTACTTATTTTCATTTTATTCATACCCCTATTGGTAAATATAGAGTTGACTGGTGCTCTGGTAACTTGTCGTTTGTTTAGCAGGTGTAGATCTCTGCTAAACCTATGAATGGGAAGAAAGTCGATAATTGGGAGTGATTAGTGAGCATCATATAACCAAAATTTCTCAGTAAATCATTTATATTTCAGAGAGTTATCAAGAAATCTAGGACATGCGTTTTCGCCATGTTTTGCGCTTGTCATGTCGATTTATCTACATATTTACAATGCTAATTTTTCTACTTAGACTCCAAGACTCGAACTCCCTATCTAATATTTTCACCATCAGTGCATTATTCACTACTCTAGTGATTAAGATTTGACACTTGGTATTGAATGGATTTGAAGTGACTTTCAGTCCCTTGTTGTTCCTTGTTACTGATATTTATTATCAAATTTCAATCAACCAATGTTGACATACATACTGCTTTAATGAATCTATTTGATATTATTATTTTTGACTACTTATGCAACATGAGTACCACTGAGAACTGACAAGGACTGGACAGTCGTTTCATCCTAGTATCCAACATCCCGGTAGCAGTTCACAACCACAAACTTATTTGTAAATGGAACCTTGCTTAATGTTGGTCTCAAGAAAAACACCTAATCATTAACACCATTTAACTGACATTCAACCGAGATCAATCTATAGTGAATAGGAATGAAGAAATCAAAACCGATTTTCTCATAATAACATCAACATAATCATGTAACATAAATCATTTATTCAATGCATTTAATCATTCCTATAACATTCATTTAATACTTAGTGTTCCTTTGCCATAATCACTATAGTTAAATGCAAGCGTAACCTGAATACATGTACTTTTAAGATGCTATTTTACATATTTAGCATTTCATATTATTCACATTCAAGTCATCATACATTCACAACATGATTCTTTTTGCATAACACCTTTCCACCTCCACTCCCACCCCCAACCTCACTCCCTTTCAATCCACTCATCTTCATCTAAACCAGTACATAATATCCATCTAATAAATTACAATCACTATGAGTAAACATTCCCATGATTGTTGTTGTTACTATGATGACTGATAATATATGAATTTTTGTTATTTATGTTCAGTGTAACATTTGATGAAATGACGGGAATTGTAAGTTTAACATTTTTGATGACAAACTACTGAAATTACAGTAGTAGTTATGGCAATCATACTTTCTAATTGAAATCTTGATTAGTTCTGTTCATCAAGAAAAACGATCAGCTAGGGACTGATATAAAGAGTAACATTGATGATCAAATGAAACAATGAATTTTTGTCTATTTTCATGTGGATTAGGGCTGAGCTATGTGTGTTTCTTTTCGAAGCACAAATTAGTCTACTGACAACAGTAGCCTATACTGTTTGTATAGAAACGCATAAAGATATTTCATACTAGTTGCTTATATTTGTCACAGAGATTGATGTTGTCTGGATACTAATGTAAACCAAGCAGCACTGGGGAGATTTTTTGTGTGAGTAAGGGGCTCCTCAGTACTTCACACCCTCGATTCCGTCGGGGAATCAAACATAGAGACTTTAGATTGGCAAACGCTTAACCATCTGCAGTAATGAACCGGACAATGTCTGGTAGTATATATATGGTTAGAAGAACTTGTTTCAACGGAGTTCAAGATAGGTGGTTCGGTAGAGCAGTGGCGTTGGCAATTCAATAATTTCAGCCTTATCTTTAGTGACCACAAGAAATATGTTCAATCCTTGATTTTATCATGATATTAATATCTACCCCACTTTCATTTTATATTTTTTTCTTTTCTCCTACTGTCTTGTTGTTTTAAAAGTTATTATCTCCAATTGTTCTTCGTCTTCTTAATATCAGTCAAGTTGACAATTATCATTTACACTTCCTTCATTACTTTGATGTCAGCTATTTTCCTTGATCTTATCAGTATTTGAGAATGTTTAATTATATTGGCACCTTAGTTATGTGACGACTCATTACCTTTCTCAAATAACTACTTGCAGAAAACAATGATGACCCCCCCCCACATACACACTTTATTTGGGGGAGAAGGAAGAGTACTTGAGAATGTGACTAGTTTGTGATTACTTCGGCAAATGATATAATGTCTCTGTATTTCGTTGTAGGCACTTACTACTTGCAAAATTGACTATAGATACGAATATACACCTCTGGTAAATGGCTTGATCGGTAAGGAACCATGTTGTTCAGTGAAATATCATCATTTACTTATTCGGAATAAAGTTTTATTCTCTTCTTATGATTTGTAATTTTAGTAGTTGTGTGTGTTTGAGTTCTGTGAAATAGTATGCAAATCGTCATGTTGTAAATCCCGGAGATCTTGTCACTTCAGTGTACCTAGAGAAATTACCAGTACTTGTATATAAACCTAACGACAGCAAGTAGTAATTCAGTGCCTCTACTACCAAACTTAGGATTTCATCTCGAAGTACCTGAAAATTAAATTGGGTTAAGGCTGGTCGTAAAGATCTAGTAGCGTGATCACAGTGCCCAGTGGACACCTGCTTGAGGTAGATCACATAAGGTTATTTTGAGAAGGACTTTGTTATATTGGCTCAATACATGTTAAGGCTCCACTACTGGGGACGAAAATCCGCAGAGTAAGGTGGTGAGTTGTGTATTTTTAGGGTCGACCTTTTCTAGCCCTTTCCTGATTTTCTGGAATAAAGTATCACCATTATGCTGGTTGTCTGAGGTAAATGACTTACCACCGTCACGTCTCAGCATAGTCGGTATTACGACTTTGCGATCAGACCTAAGATTTTCTGCTTTCAATCTTATAGCTCCACAACAAAACTGCTCGGCATGGTAAGACCTTACGAAACAATTGTTCCAGCCAGTATAATTCGGTTGTTTTATCACGATAGGCAAGCCGAACCACTACACCGAAATAGCAGCAACAATCGGGAAATGTTAGCTACAGTAAAAATTAGGAAAGTTGCATATAATTGAGTTAAATTTTAGTCATTTATTTATCAACCCAGTAAACTTGTTTAGTATATAAAATCAGAAATCTTTCATTGAGTAAACATTATGCAATCACATGATGCTTTTATTTTAAGACAATTAGCATGTCTGTCAATCCACAATGGGATATTAACAAAATGCGTTGATTGGTTAACTTCTGAATTATCACGTTCCTTTCAGATTATAATCAATCAATTATTTCCTTACTTCAGATATCATAGTTGATCATTACAATAATTGCTGCTGCTACTACTACTAGTTACTTGATTTAATGGGTACTGATTTTTATTTGTTGCTTGAATTCGTCAGAGCATTAACTTGTCTGGGTACTTACGAACACCGGGAATTTCAAAAAAGTCTAACTTAGAACAATCAAGTCCTACGGAAACATTTTAGTTTAGTGTACTAGTTGTTGAGTGTCAATTTATAAGGCTCCCATTTCCCTTAGTTTTTGACATATCACAACGCTTATATTTATTGTAACAGCAACCAGTCTCTACAGAATCACACCAATTTAATCATAATAATCACTTCACTAGTAACATAATCTGAGCGTTCCGTAAAAGTTCCACTGAGAAGTAGTGATTGGTGGACTGTATACATTTTGAGAGTGACAATCATCACCAATGACATTAAATAACAGTCACACTATATCGAAAAAGGAATGCTGTGCAAATTCTCTTAGTGGATTGATGTCCAGTGGCGTAAATGGTGAATCTTTGGTCGAGAGACCATAGTACCTGGTGTGTTTGTAGATGTACACTACTGAGAAGTTCAATATGAGGATTAAACAAGTGTTCACTACTCGATTGTTTTCTTCTGTGGTATTCAGGGGGGGATCAGTCTGTGACTAATACAAACAACAGAATTAATGTTTACGTAAACAAGTAAGAAAATAGATTTTCAGTTGGTGTCTGTTAATGTCATACTTTCTTATCAATAGGCAAGATATGAGATGTCAGCTTTGCATGAAGTGAAAACATCGAACAAATCTCTGCTTTCTAGAGTTATCTCATCCTAATTGAGGTTTTATTGACATTAACTATGTGTAAAGTTCACCATGATTGATTAATTCTATGTACATTCACTAGTTTACCAGCTCATTGAGAGCTAGATTATCAGGTTGTTTATCAAAGCAGCTTCACCATATTTGAGAGCATCCACTTACATGGCTAGTCAAAGGACAACGTAGATCAATTAAATTTTGTATTCTGTGAGATAGTAGATTAAGAGAATTCAAGATATGATTTATCATTTGACATAATTTGCCAAATCTAATAAAATATACCAAGAGAACTATCCCATTATCTACTTTACATTTTGAAAGGTTTAGTAATCCACAGCTTGAAGATTAAGTTCTACATACATAAGTAACTTGTTAGATCTCTTCCTTTACCATGGCCTTAGCTTGCATTTTACCTTAACTTAATTATTTGTTTGCACTTTCTGTTTTCTCATGTTTCATTCACTTTATAATAATCATGATTATTACTAAAGCCATTATTATTATTATTATTATTATTATTATTATTATTATTATTATTATTATTATTATTAATACATTGTTACAAGGTTTGTTCCTATTCAGCTTTCTAGGTTTTCATTCACAAATCTTTATCTCAACTTATTGATACGGTTACTGTGTCATCACACAGACTGATCAGTTGACTGTTTTTAATAGAACGCACGGATTCCTCAATTGCTCACAACAGTTGACAAGTACAGCTTTTAAGGGGTATGTATGAAAGTATGGTGCATTCATGTTTAGTTCATTTTTAAACTACCTACTGGGTTTTCAAGTAGCTTAGAGGGTGTTTATTCATCTCAAGTAATAGATAAATCTGACTTTCACTTCAGTCATCCAGATTACTGAAAAGTTAGAGAGACATGATAGTTAAATATTCTGTAATTGTAACATACTTCCAGCTGTATCAACAAGATGATGATAAATACACTGTTGTATTGTATAACATATACGTTTACGATTGTTGAATTGTATTACAGAACACTAGTTACTACAGTAAACAAGTCTGCACAACCTTCCGAAGATATAGTAACAATGATAGCTGAGTTAATATTGACTAAGAGCCCCGGAGTCTGGATCGTTTAACTGGGGTCGATATTAAGAAGATGCTCCCTATTCGTAACATTGATAACCATAGAGAGTTGGAGAGCGACTAATCTACTGACACATTCAACAACGAATTGGCATGCTATCATTTGAATAACATTAGCTTCACTGTACATAATTATTCATCTTAAGATGACGGATTACTAGTGTCACTTTTTAAAACGACTTTTCCTTGATTATTTGATTTCTGCCATATAACCGTTTTCGTCAAATACAGTTGGTAATCAAAGAATAAAGATCTCAAGCTGTGAATTGATACTGGAGAATAAGGACATTTACAGAACATTTTTATTTCTCTATTAGAAACCTTTACAGCCTATCCTTCAATACTCAATCCAACGAATGCAAATCGTCATCTTATGTACAAGTAGGTCATGCAAACGTAGTTTTACAATATACGCGATCATCTTAATGGTTGTAACAGACAACATAAAAGGGTTTATGGTTGTCTTTATTTGTACATTACTGTCATAGGTGATAGATTCCCCTAATACTTTGAAAAACTTTCCAGGACCTTAAAATTAGATTGTAAATCATGTTAATATGTTCTTATTAGTAAAATTCTTGGTGTTTATATACGCTTGTATTATTAAAAATCAAGATAAAAACGGATGAAAATTTGCAAGCATTAATTTATTCCTATGACATTTCTACTTCTTACACACTCTCACTAGTCTGTTACGTTTTGCATTAAATCGTAAAAATAGGGGGTTGTACTGTTAGACGTATGACCCATGGGTGAAATCGAGATGAAAAGTGGACTGATTAAACAGTCATCAAATATGCTGGACCAGATTCAGTAATAAGAGAGTTAATTAAGTCTTCAACTTTCTACTTTGAATTCAGCCGATGAATCAGCATTTAATAGCACAGCCTCCTTATTATTCGGTCAATGTTCCCATCTTTAACAAAATAAATACAACTTTTCCCCAAATCGTATTTATGTACTCGAAATTTCGTTCACCCCCCGTAAACTTTTCTTTCAAGCATAGTTTCTGTGTTGGATTTCATATCCAGCAAGATGGGGTTTAAGAGTAGATGAATAGGTTGTTTGAAATTCAGTGTTTGCTTGAATCGATATACTATCACCTTCCCTCTTTACTACAGCTCATTTTAAAGGCGATGAAAAATTTTTCTGCTTGCTTGATAGGTTTTGGTTATCGAAAGGGGGCTTTAAGACAAACAGTTCTGCCTTATCTTGAAAAATGTTTCAAATGACACTGAAATGTATTAGGCACTGTTTTCAGTTACCTAGGTCTTTATACCCTCGAAACAGCCAACCAAACCTGACAAAATCCTCAGTATCGCTTCTGATGTCAAACTTAATATAAAATGTACTTCTGTTTACTTTGTGAAGACACTTACGACGACCAGCACGATCAGTATGAGATTTCTAACAATCGCTATCCGATTTTACTTATATCTGGAGCTTAAACTCCTAAGGATTGTTAGTGGAGTATGTTTCAAATGTGTATCTATTTCATTACTTTTCAATGTCATAGCCCAATAAAATTCAGTATGCATAACTCTGTTTTAATCACTTCATTTTGTTTATCCTAAGATGCCATTTACGACATTGTTCGGAGTGTTATTATCAGAGGATGTCCAAAACGAAAATCCCGCCAGTTAGGATAATACATACATTAAAATTCGTGATATAGACTTATCGATGAAAATAATGAATTAGAGGTCTAATTGAAAATAAGAAAAATAATTACTCATAGAAGTAATAATGACAAACACTATAAAGACCTAGCTCTTTTGATTGGCTTGTCCAGTAGCTTCAAATGTAATTAGTAGTCCAAAATTGCATTCTTCACCACTCAGTAGATCTCCGTTTTTCTATGGAAGCTAATTAATGTTGGCAAAAGATTAGGTTATCCAGTTTCCTTTACTGGTTGCTATTCAGCTTTGAGACTGTAAGAAAGTATCATAATTAGTGTTGGCTAGATTCCAAACAGTATCCATTGCAGTCTAAAAGTCCTCAGATCATTTTATGTGTAAGTTGGTTGAAAACAAATGTCCGATGTTATCATTCTAATGAGTATCTGATAACTGACTGACGAATTCTTTCTTCAGCCATAACAACTTTGCAACTCGTTCTAGTTCTCAATAATTTCTTAGCTGTCTTCCTTCTGATAGTTATCTAAAAATTATACACAGACATTCGAACTAGTATTAATTTGATGTGGTACTCCAACTAGTGACAATATGTGGTGAAAATCAGCTACAAATTAAACTAATCTCCTTAAAATGCAATCACAATACTGTAATGGTGAAATAGCTAGTGATTTGTTTCCAGTTGAATTACCGAAGTTCTAACAATTCGTTACTTATAGAGTGAATGTATATTCCTAAGGAAACAGTTATCACTAGCGGTCCTTAATTATCTCTGAGTATTATTATAAACCAACTAAAAATCTGACTGAATTCTGAAGGTTCTGAATACTGTCACAGATCCTCACTACAACTATTCAGTAATAATTGATAATCGATTTGCAAGTATCTAATGCACTTTAGTCATTTCGAATTGTATTACTACATATATACTCACAATTCTGTCTACTATTAAGTAGTATGAAGTAGCATTCAAAATTTGTTACCTTTTAACTGATTTTGACAGTTCATTAATGAGAAAACGACTCAATCATACTTCTACTCGTAATAAAACATAACTGCAATAATCTACAAATTCTAGTTACATTTGTAGTGGTAAATACTTTCTTAAATAAGTAGTTATATAGACTCTTGTCATTAATCCCAATCATGTTTGTTTTAGTGGACACGACTAGTTGAAGGCGCTCGTTTTATCATCGCCACCAGATTGCCATACAACTCACCATGGAAAGTCAATTAATTGTAGTTAGTGTATCATGTTAGTAGGAGTAAGCAACATACTCCGTTCCTAATGAGATAAAGGAGTTAATAATGTAGATGGGATAAGGACTTTTTCTACAGAATATTTGATAATAAATGTGTTAAATGTAGATATTGTGGATGATAGACTGATGTCGACCAATTGTCAAACTACTCGATTCAACTAGGATGGTGTAACTGACTCATTTATGTGAACTTATGTTAATACTCCACCATTTACTGACTCCATAGCCCGGACGATTTCTATTACCAGGCTTTCCTGTTTCTTCAGTAGTTGATATATAACAGATCACTAAAATAGAGCATTATTGAGATGTATATAATGATTTTATGTGATTAGTGGACCATGCTGAGAATTGCGTAAATGTATGGGTAAATATAGAACTAAAATCTACAAGGAAAGAAGCTGGTGGTGGATCGGACAAACATTGAGGAAATCATCAAATTGGATCAGAAGACAAGCACCTATTTTGAATCATTAGGGCCAAAGAAAAAAGGAAGAATAGAAAAATACAAACTTAGAGAATTGGAGGCGGACATTAAAATAATGGATAGCACTTGTTAAGACCTGGAAATGACATCCCAGGACAGAGATAGATGGAGAATAATAATTACCGGCTTATTCACCACGTGGGTTAACAGGCACTGATTGATTGATTTTTTATTTAGTTTTACTTTCGGTCCATTGTCCACATCTCGTTTCTGAATGGTTCATTCTTTTGCTTCATGATCATTATCCCTATTTTACATTTTGATATTTTTCCTTTATATAAGTGAGGGCATTGGTATTTAGATGTATTGGTTCACAATAGATCTACAAGCAGGTTCTGTAGAGTAATTTATCAAATTGTAGAAGATTGATTATGACTTTCACGTATAATCAAGACAGGATATCATAAATCAATAATATTATTATTCAAGTTGTGTAAAACCATCCTGGTACCATAAATCACTTCGTGATTGGCCTATAACTTGTACTTCAGTTCTACCAATGACGTAATCAATTAGATATTCAATTGATAAGGAACAATTTAGTTAACCAATCAAATTTGTAAATATTATTTTGTTATTTTATAACCTTGAAATTTAAAAATGTAATAAAATTGATCAACATTTAAAAATTATATAAATATCCAATAAAATTGCTACTAAAAATTAATCAATCAATATATCGATTAGTTGCCCCATTAGATAGAAATCTAATATTATGAAAAGCAATCAATTCTATGCATTCAAATGACATTCTATTTCTTATTTCATTACACAAATTCGAGTTCTACAAACACACACACACACTTGTACACTTATTACTGATCTACACCAACTGATCACAACCATCAACCAATCAACAATAATCACAATACATTGAGTAGGTGGAAATTCATAATAAGTAGTAATAATCATTAGTAATAGATCTATATATACAAGTAATTATATCACATTCACAATTGACACAATATTCATTTTGATCTACAGTGAATGTACTGAACAATCATCAATCAGTCTGGATTATACTGTATTCATCTTCACAACAACAAAAACAAAGCTATTGAACATATTCAATAAGAATGATCATTGAACTACGTCGTTTAGGTGTTAGTCTATTGTGTTTAGCAGTTGGATTGAGTGTTGCATCATTGATTACAAATTTATGGGATTGTGGAAATCTATTCACAGCATGTCAAAATACTACATATAGAGAGACTGTATCAGCTGTTGCTGGATTAATCATTTTAGGCACTATATGCCTATTAATCATTATATTACTTGATGCCATTGCATTATGTTCTGATGTATTCGCATCACGTGCTTCATATACAACTATACGTTTCATTATATTGTATATAGGTGCAGCAGCTTTATTAATTGGTGTTTTAGTGTATACAGCATTAATTGGACATCATTGGTCATATTTCTTTGCAGTAACTGGTGCAGTATTAGCAACACAAGTGGCTATATTAGCGATTATGTCATCAAAATGTATTACAGTGCGGGGTACTACAACAACAAGAACAATTCGAGAAAGTCGATTATCACATCGTTAATTCAATGCAAACATTAAGAAGTTATTCACTTTGTTTATCTGTATGTTGTAATAAATTTCTCAGTTATTTACATTTGTTCTATAATAATTGTGTTCATTATTTGTATGACAAAACTTCTTAATTTGTTGAACGCTTATTAATTCCAAGCTTTTGTTTGTAATTAAAGCTTTGTTTCTGTTAATTACACTACTTAAAATACATGACAAGTTGCATAATGTATTAATGTTGATTGGTTATAAGTAATATATAATTTGATTTTGTTTGTTTCATTCGATTTGATTTTTCTTGACACATAATTAGATAGTTGAAAGTGGTAGATAGGAGACAATAGACACAGGTATTATATAAGCTGTGACTCATTAGCATACATCATTAATAATCTCAGAGAATTCCATCAATCTCTGTAAATATCTCAATCAAATATCTGGTCACTCCTAACATAAACAGTTAACTGGTAACAACTCGAGTTATGAAATCGTATGCTCATACATCACAGAGTGTAACAATTCTCATAAGACCGTAGATAACATTTATTGATAAGTGTCAACTAACAAAGAGTTGATGTAAAACTAATTTTTTGGTAACTAACTCTAACCATCTAGTAACAACTTCGACAAATAATACACATGAAGTGATGGAAGTTATAAAATTGGTTGGTTTATCAATAGAACTGAATAGTTATTGAAGAATAGATAGACATGTGATTGATAAGTACATCGTGATTCATCAATCTAAGTGTTACCCTTTACAGATATTACAATCCATTGATTGTTTGTCTGTGTAGAGAATGAAGCTGATAATGATCATCAACAGGTTCACTAGTTATTATGAAATAACTTTTATTATCAATAGTTATTTATACGGTGATATTCAGTATGGTCGAACTGAGAAGAATCAAGAAATCTGAGATGCCAATACTCTCAGCTAATCAGTGACAAATAAGACAAAATGTATGTCTTAGATTCCAAATGTCAAGTACAATCAGTCTTTATTCATATCTAAGTAAGTAATATTAAGTATATTTATTATATAACTGTTCATTATTTACATAACTAATGTATCAATATGTCATATGTTGATATTCAATCATCTATTCTGCATCATCTATAGTTGTAACATTTTTTACCATCTTTTGTAAAAACGTCACAAATTGTTGTTGATGGGGAATCGTTGAAAACCAAGGTAACATTGGACAGCCAACATCAGTCTGTGACCTTCGCAACCAACTAAAAATACCAATTCTCACAAACTATTTCAATTCAAACATTTTTAAATATTTACGCATGAACTCCGTAGATTATCGGGATTCCCTAATGACGATCTAAGTAATCATCATCAGGGCCTACTTCATGTCGGTTCATATTTTCAACATATCAAGCAATGAACTGGATCAATTGCCATAATTCATTGATATGAATGAACATTTACAAAACTCTGTGATGCATGTGATCACGTAAAATCGGATGTTTAATTTAAAAAACTGTATAGCCAGACAGTAGGTCTAGTTACAACTACCGAAAAAGAATTGGAACACTTCAACTTTAGCCTGATCGACTGCTGCTATTAATACAAGAATACTAAATTCAATTTTAGAAGCATTCCAATGAAGAAACATAGAAATGCCATTAATGAATAAATTAATTGTTGGGTAGAGAAAAAAAACACCTTGAAACAAGTTCAGAAAGGCGTAGAAATCAACAGAGAAAATGTGTCCAATCAGCACGCAGATAGCTTTTACCAGAAAATTGTAGACCAATGTGAAGTCACGTGATATATCTCTGATTGGACAGTTAGCTTACTACTGCTATGTTTAGTAGGATATAGAAATCTCTAGAAGCCTGAAGGACTTTTGTGATAATATAAATATCCTAGTTTCTGTACATAATTGACACCTTGCAGTAAAGTGTTATTTTGCCGTATTTCCTGTCTTCTCTCTCGTGTTCACGTTGAGGTGTAGTTCTAGCCTGGGGGTCGAGTCAAAGCTTAGGAGTCAAATCAAGTGGTCCACTTAGACGAGATTAATAATTGAAGACAGAGATTTCGCGGTCGAATAAGATCCAAACCACGCGTCACAACAAATTGGCGACGGGAATTTCGGAAAATTAGAGAAAAAAATCATCATGAATATCACTTTGGAACAACTAGAAGCTTATATGGAGCGGCAAGAAAAGCGGTTTGAACAATCTCAAATAAGAATTATGGAACATTGCTGGTGAGATACTCTGCCAAGTCACAGTCAAGGAAGCAACGGAGACAGGAGTCATATTCCTTACAGAACGCCCATCACTCGACTTATTGGGACTTGATTGGATTTAGAAGCTAAATTTAATGAATCGTCCCATAAGTATGATCTGTAATGATGTCAGTACAGTGTAAGTGGACGAGATGAACCCAAATTATCAGCTACTAAAGCGACATAAAATGGTATTTAGTGATGGACTGGAAGAAGATACCTTAGTGGCAGCAGTCGAGACAGAAACAGAGGTGCGCCGAGTTTTGGAAGACGCAGTTGATAGTCTACCTGTTACGTTGAAAGCCATCAAAGAAGCCACAGAAGATGACAGGACATTACGAGAAGTCAGGGGTTATCTTCTCACCAACTGGCCGAATCGTCGCTTCCAGGGAGAAATACTACAATATTTCTGCAGACGGGACTCGCTCATGATTGTTGATTCATGCATTATGTTCGGTGACAGAATTGTTCTTCCAGAAATATTACGCCAAAAGGTCCTGAAACAGTTCCACAGCGGTCATCCAGGCACCAACAAGATGAAATTATTAGCTCGAAGCTATGCCTACTGGCCTACCATGGATCAAGACATCGAGACCAGATGCCGCAACTGTTCTTCGTGTCTGCAAGCAGCGAAAAGTCCAAAGAGATATGAACCACAGGAATGGAAAAAGCCTAATAGTCCATCGGAGAGATTACGCGCAGATTTTGCAGGACCAGTACGAGGAAAAATGTTTTTAATCGTCGTCGATCCACTCACAAAATGGCCACAAGTCTATGCTATGACAAGTTGCACAGCTAATGAGACGATAAATTAGTTATCTGAATTGTTTAGCTATTTTGGGGTTCCAGAAACTTTGGTGACTGCCATCAGAGACAATAGGGTTGGGTGTAATTCTATAAGTTGTTAAGAATTCGGTAATTACCTGGCTTGTCTCCTCTTTTCTCCCCTTCAGTAATGATCTCTTAAATGTGTTAACAAAATGCTCTGCTTGTCCATTTGACTGAGGGCGATATGGTGGGGAGCGTACATGTGTAATTCCATTAGATCGGCAGAAGTGCTTAAACGATTCTGAAGCGAATTGTGAGCCGTTGTCAGTCACCAAAGTTTCTGGAACCCCAAAATAGCTAAACAATTCAGATAACTAATTTATCGTCTCATTAGCTGTGCAACTTGTCATAGCATAGACTTGTGGCCATTTTGTGAGTGGATCGACGACGATTAAAAACATTTTTCCTCGTACTGGTCCTGCAAAATCTGCGCGTAATCTCTCCGATGGACTATTAGGCTTTTTCCATTCCTGTGGTTCATATCTCTTTGGACTTTTCGCTGCTTGCAGACACGAAGAACAGTTGCGGCATCTGGTCTCGATGTCTTGATCCATGGTAGGCCAGTAGGCATAGCTTCGAGCTAATAATTTCATCTTGTTGGTGCCTGGATGACCGCTGTGGAACTGTTTCAGGACCTTTTGGCGTAATATTTCTGGAAGAACAATTCTGTCACCGAACATAATGCATGAATCAACAATCATGAGCGAGTCCCGTCTGCAGAAATATTGTAGTATTTCTCCCTGGAAGCGACGATTCGGCCAGTTGGTGAGAAGATAACCCCTGACTTCTCGTAATGTCCTGTCATCTTCTGTGGCTTCTTTGATGGCTTTCAACGTAACAGGTAGACTATCAACTGCGTCTTCCAAAACTCGGCGCACCTCTGTTTCTGTCTCGACTGCTGCCACTAAGGTATCTTCTTCCAGTCCATCACTAAATACCATTTTATGTCGCTTTAGTAGCTGATAATTTGGGTTCATCTCGTCCACTTACACTGTACTGACATCATTACAGATCATACTTATGGGACGATTCATTAAATTTAGCTTCTAAATCCAATCAAGTCCCAATAAGTCGAGTGATGGGCGTTCTGTAAGGAATATGACTCCTGTCTCCGTTGCTTCCTTGACTGTGACTTGGCAGAGTATCTCACCAGCAATGTTCCATAATTCTTATTTGAGATTGTTCAAACCGCTTTTCTTGCCGCTCCATATAAGCTTCTAGTTGTTCCAAAGTGATATTCATGATGATTTTTTTCTCTAATTTTCCGAAATTCCCGTCGCCAATTTGTTGTGACGCGTGGTTTGGATCTTATTCGACCGCGAAATCTCTGTCTTCAATTATTAATCTCGTCTAAGTGGACCACTTGATTTGACTCCTAAGCTTTGACTCGACCCCCAGGCTAGAACTACACCTCAACGTGAACACGAGAGAGAAGACAGGAAATACGGCAAAATAACACTTTACTGCAAGGTGTCAATTATGTACAGAAACTAGGATATTTATATTATCACAAAAGTCCTTCAGGCTTCTAGAGATTTCTATATCCTACTAAACATAGCAGTAGTAAGCTAACTGTCCAATCAGAGATATATCACGTGACTTCACATTGGTCTACAATTTTCTGGTAAAAGCTATCTGCGTGCTGATTGGACACAATTTTCTCTATTGATTTCTACGCTTTTTTAAACTCGTTTTGAGGGTTTTTTTGGCTTTACCCAAGCAAACAAATGTGAAACGCAGCGTAAATTATGTATTTCAACTTGTAGGCGTGGTCAAGGAAGTGAATATCATAGAGCGCTGCACGCTCTCTCTGGATGTCACATCCTTATTCACGAATGTTCCACTAATTGAGACGGTTAATTATATATATGCGACCAAGTCATAGAAACCGGATTAGATATCCCCATCGCGATAGATACTCTTAAAGAATTATTGCTGAAGTTTATAATGAATGTACATTTCATGTTTAATAATGACATATAGACTAGTAGATGGAGTAGCAGTGGGTTCTCCATTGGGTCCCATATTAGCCGATATATTCCTGACAAAACTAGGAAATGGACCACTCGCATAACTCATTGGTAAATCGTCATTTTACTGCCGGTAAGTGGATGATACATTGATCCTTTGCAAACAGGATATTAGTCGATCTGATATTCACAGGTAATTTAACGAGGTTCATCCGGCTATTAAATTCACAGGCAAAGTGAAGGTAAAATAGCATTTTAGATGTTCTGCTCACAAAAAGAACAGATGACTCATTAAGAAGAAATGTGAACAAGAAAATCAGATGGATAGGACAATATACAAACTTCCTTGGCTCTGTACCTAAACAATATTAAAGGAATCTATTGAAAACCTTGCATTATACACTAATGATGATATGCTCTCCTGATGCGGTTGACGAAGAAACGGAAGCATTGCATAAAACCCTGAGGGTGAATGGCTACCATATAAAATTTATAAATAAACATGCCATCTCGAAAGCGAATAGGAAGATGATTCAGACCGTAGAAAGAAAGCCACTTTTGCTGAGACTAGCATTTAGAGGGGACTCGCCCAGCGAAATCCTAACGTTAAGGTTAAGCAGCTCCATTCGGAGAACTTTTAACGCTGGAAAATTACAACTGGTGTTTACCACCCGCCCCATGGTGATACCGAGAATGCAAGATAAATAACCTTAGATTGCCACTTCATTTTGTATCTATCAGTTGAGCTGCTCCTGTGGAGCAAGTTACATTGGCAGATGCTTAAGGAATTTACTCCTCCGTGTTCGGCGGCACCTTCCGGTTTGGTTGACCAAAGGAGTTGTCAGAACTATTAGCAGTTCAATACTAGCTCACTTAATTCAAACATGTCATGTGGCTAGCATAAATCACTCATCCACAATAATATTCTGTGTAAACAGTTATCTGCCAAGATCGTTTAGACTCAAAGTCCTTAAAACAGCAGAGGCGATAGCTATACGGGTTAAGAAGCGAGACCTGTGCATACAGAAGTATGTTCAGCCTCTTCTCTTGCAATTTTCAACTCAAGATTCACTAAACTAATCTCCACCTTAATCAAACGACGATTTAATTTGATTAATGCATATGTATTCTCCCTCTGAATGTGCATTTCCATATTATTATTATTATTATTATTATTATTATTATTATTATTATTATTATTATTATTATTATTATTATACAGAATGAATTTGAATATCACTCAATCTTCTCGCCTTATTTTATTGACTTTGTAACATTTTAAGATCAAACAAATGAACTGATCATAATTATGTTTATTATTGTTATTTGTTACTATGTGACGAATTTTGATTATCGTTCACTTCATTTTACAAACTCTTACCTATTCGGTTTCATTTTAAGTAGAATTCAGAGTCTTTATCTACAAACACTTGATCTAATCGTAATTTGCTACTACCCCATCTCCTATGTCACCCTTATTTACAGAGATACCTATATTCCTATTTGATTCAGAGTAATGATGTTTATCTCAACTGTTGTTTACGTTTCACAAGTTACATGATAATATGATGATTTCAACATTAAAATTCGTATTTTATAAATAACCCGAAGAGAAACTTTCCATCCAATTATCCTGGATACCCAAATAATGTTTTACTTGCCTCAGAACTGGCTATTTTTGTGACTCATAATTTTGAACTAATAAATGTAGAACTTGATGAGCATTTATCGAAAAGAAGAATATTCTTCGTTCATACGTCTTTGTTTTTGTCAATGCTGATATTACGGATTGATCTGAATCAGACAACCATTGATCACTTGGAAGGACTGGACAGCTTCTTCATCCTAGTATGGGACTCTTCAGCAGTGCGCATCCCCGATGCCGTTGGGGATCGAACCCAGGACCCTCTGTCTCCGCGACGAGCGCATTACTATTGGACCACTGAGTCTTCGTTTCTGATAAACATTCATAAGTTATTAATTACCAAAAAGTACTGGAAACTCATTTTATTATTGAATACATTCGATATTGACTAGCTGATTGTGGTTGAGAGAATGTCATTTCAAAAACGTCATACATTATCAGCATATAAATTACAGTAAGTTTTACTCCTAGTTATTCAGGTAAATTGAATAGGATAATGTAGTTGAAAATATCATATTCAAATGATGGTGAAAATGTACAATTCATGTGAATGTTATATACATAATGCTTAGATCTCTTGGCATAAAGAGTATCATAATCAAAATTTCACAACAAGAAAACAATAAATACAACTTACAAACATCAAAATTCTGTATCGGATAAACACTTGATAATGTCATAGAATTTTGTAGAAGCATAACAATTAAATCAGTTGACAATCAAAACCATACACTGGTATCTATCTACACTAAATGTACAACGTTGATCAATCAAAAGATCAGATATTCATCATAGATGATAATTAACATGAATACAAAAATAAATGGCAAAAATTTAAATCTTTCAAAAAATCCATTCATAGATAATACCATTAAAATGAACTGATTTATCACTTTATCACTATGAAGTTGAGTAAATAATGAGAATATTTCAATTGATTTATATTCTCTCCAAATGTAAACTTAACCTAATCTTTAAAATAGAATTTCTTTTTCATGCTTCTTTCATCAGAGTTCAAGTTTACAAGTTTTCTATCGACTACAAATTGGTTAGAGCATTTGACCTATAAAAGTTCAAATACTAAACTTATTAATACAGAGTATACAATCTCAGTGTATAAATAGAATCGTATTAAATCAATGCTTGTTTTATTATGTAATTCTTACTTTAAACTTAATCAACCAACAAAGTTAGAATTCTATTGTGAGCATCAGTATTAGGATGCAGGCATATTCTGTTGTTAAGTTCCGAATAGAAAGAAATCCACGTCCTGGATTTCACTTGCCAGTCACAATTTAACTCAAACATTATTCAGTCGATCGATGCAGATAACTTCACTAGAATGCAAAATGCATTCAGTTTAAATGATGGTATATTAATAAATGTGTCAACTACAAAATGTAGTAAGACAACGAAATTGCGTTATACACTAAAGATTCTGATTAACTAACATTAAGCCTCTAATAGGTTTCAAATTGATCTTTAAGTATTTTGTGTACTGGGCAAATGTGTTCAGTGGCATATCTGAGTGAAAATCTGCAAGAATTAAGAAAAAGTAGTCAGCCGATAACTCACTAAGCACATACGATACACTTATATTCATTAATGAGTATTGGGATAGCTCCCAGAAATCTCAACTAAATCTCCAGAACCCATGAATAAGCAGGAGACATTCCATCCAGTCACTGACTGACAGAACCTCCCAGAATCTCGATGTGACATGTTCTAATTGGGTAATGGCTGAAATTTCCTAGTCCACAATGGTTAAATTATAATGATGCTTTTTTTATTTCAGAAAACTGTAAATATACGAATATCTTGTACATGACTTACCCTCTTTAGCTTGAATAAAGATTCTTGTCTACCCGTCTTCTGTCTTCTTAATTTATGACTAGGAGTTATCAAGGTGTTCGAGTGCTGAAGTTGTCCGCGGTTAGTTAAGCTATCAAATACTAGTTGTAACAGAAAGTATAAATTATGATTTATAATGGCGATACAACCAAACCTTTGGAACCAAGGTATCTAATTTGTTATAAAATAAGAATAATCATGCAGGAATATCATTTGTCATTAATCATATCACATGGGTAGGCACTACCAAAGAGTTCCAAACTACGGTGATGTCAAGTGCTTACTAGTTTTCAGTGGTTGACTATTTGATATCAATTCTTCATGTTAAGGTTCCAAGTAATAGAATCTACGATAATTTAGATTAATAAGATCTTAGTTTTGCATATGTTCGATTTCGTAGGATGATTATTAATATTCCTTTAGTAGTATTAGTATCAGTATTATTATTAGCATTAGTATTAGTATTAGTAGTAATAGTAGTAGTGGTATGGGGCAAATTTTTTGTCTAGTTAGTTGACTCTATTATCATGCAAGTTACTTGTTAATGAGCCATAATAGATAATAGTGGTTCGAATCACAAAAGCATCATTAGTTTCTTCAAGATTTCATACACACATTGATAACGAAAGTTAACAATAGGAAACGGAGGTACGGTAGGGTTCTTGTCGATTACCATCAAATCAAAGTTCACGTGATATCATGTCATTTGCACTGGTGTCCACAATTCAACTCAATAGAATCAGATCACGAATACGGTGGTAACAAACTTTGAGTTAGTTGTTTGATATATAAGTATCTTTGTTTTAGAAAGGGCCACTGTCGTCATGAAAAACTTAGTGGTAACGGCATAGACTGTAACGTTATATAACACAGTTTCAAATTACACAATCATTGTGAGATTCATAGGTCCAGCGCAGTTTCCTGTTGTTTACTTCAACCAAACTAAGTATTGAAAGGTTATCCTACAAAATGCATTAATGAACAACTTAGTAAAGCAAACTGCAGTCCCTAATAAGGATGCATTTATCAATCTTCCATTGCAAGAGGATGATCTCAGTATGCGGGCTAGTCACCGATTACGGACTAGCCTAGCACTGATTTTTCCTACCTCAAATCAGATTATTATTTATTCTAAGAAAAATTATTCAGGGAGTCAAACTCAGATAAAAAAGCGTCTATAACCTCCAAGTGCATTTGGGATAACGGAAAGTGTGTTATCAAGAACAGTCTCAGAATATTTATCGAAGGACATGATATTAAATGGCTTCAAATTACCTAGTAGCAAACCATGCAGTGAATTCAGATGTCACCTTCCAAATAATAAGTAGTCAGACTTCTATATTATACAGAAATAGTAGTTGTTCGTCTTATTAACCGGAATTTATCTCCACAAAAAGGATTTATACTTTACCTGGCACTACCATTGTGAGGGATTTCTTGTTAACCTTTCTCTTTTCGCTTTGTCAATTTCATTTACCTTGTCTGTTTTTCATTTTTAATTATGTTTCAAAAATCATTGTCTGTTATCATTGTAACCAATTGTCAACCTCCATTACAACTATTAGAAATTCATAATGATACTTCCAATGTTCAGCTTAATCTTACTATTTTCTTACATTATTCACTAAAACAATTATCACCTATCCCCGCCCCTATCAATTTAGTATTTCGTGCAATTATGTTGTTCACGCCATCATCCTGATAAGGTAATTTCATCAGTTAATATCGATTTTGGTCATTTTACCATCTTACACTTGATTCCATCATGATCTTCCCCTCTTAATTAACTCATTCATCTATAAACTGAAATTGTCATTATGATTAGTTAGTAGCGATAAAAATCAAATGACTAATATGTGCATGTTACAATCAGCATAACAATTGTTCAACGACATTTTAAATAATTAATTAAGGTGGTTCTGTGGAACTAGGTACATAGTTATGTTTGTATTCATCTCAGATTGATGCTGGTTGTGTAACAATGATAACTAGGTGTGTGCTAGATAATTGTTTCTTCCTAGTATGGAATTCCTCACCTGTGCGAATCATCAATTCCGACTGAAAATTCAACTCAGGGTCCTCAGGTCTGATGGCGAAAGTTGAGACGTCTGTAAAACTAGGCTACCCAATGTCCAGTGGTAAAATCCTCTCTTTCATCAATTTATGATATAGTACAAGGATCATCCAATGTTATTGTTAATAACAGTTCGACTGATGACAAGTTTGGACTCCACTAGTTACGACTTCTCATCAAAGCATTAGGATCAATTTGAAGTCAATCACTTGTGAGCTGACTATCGGGACAGAACTGAAAAGATTTGAGGTGACAGATTAGTATGAAGATTAGTTTATTTTATTCGTCACTGAAAGTCAGGGTAGTGCAGGACAGCCGTTTTGTTCTAATATGTAATTCCTAGACAGTGTTCACTCGAGTCATCATGTTTACAAGATCTCGTGCATACATAGAGGAACTGAAGTATATGGGATAAGGTGAAACCATTTCACACCACACAGTTTATTGTTCTTGGTATGAAAAATTCCATCATGGCAACAAATTACGTGAAATTTATCTATTAATTTGTCTACTTCTATGGAATATGATATCTTAGTCATGTGATAGACACTTTATCCGTACAAGATCAAGAACATCAAACTATCCAACAACTTACAGCTGTTATCTGGCATTCACATTCATTCATAACTCTTTCTGTTAACCTAAGTACACAAATACACAAACGAATACGTGAAGATAAACACCAATATCTATACACCGAAATTTAGTTGATACCATTGAATTAAATTATCATAGAATCATAAATTTTAATTAATTCACTAACAACAAAACAACTAATTCAGTCACATGTATGACCTGAAACGAATGATAGTTTTTATTACTCTGAGTTTTGTAACAACTTTACATTTCGTGATCTTGATGATGATCATGATAATAATAATAATAATAACATGCAAAAATATGCATAGAATCAATCAATGAATGAATATTGGATATTAAATAACTTGCCAAAATCATATTAAAAAAAATTATCTTTCTTAGTTATCATGAATGCATATTACTAGGTATAAGACATCTCAATTTACTTCATATTGATTTAGGTTTTAAGAAATAGTTGATACATGCATTGTTTTGGTACAGTTAAATACATATCTATGTTTATTACCTACTAATTAAATTAATTTACTTAGGATGATTGAAAAGTATGGAATATGTTATAAAAAAGTAAGATTGTATATAACAGCGGAGATCATTTTCACAGAGCAGTGCAAACTGAGAATATATACACTATACTCTATCATCATCATCATCATCATCATCATCATCATCATCATCATCATCATCATCATCATCATCATCATCATCATCATCATCATCATCATCATCATCATCATCATCATCATCATCATCATCATCATCACGAAGGTTGAGTTATTCTCTGGAATCAGAAAAACTGGTTCATAAGACACCGTGTATTCATCATAACATCAAAGTAGTTAAATAAAGAATACTAATTGTGAAATATACTAAAAGTTAGTCAGTCGGTTACAACGTAGAATTTGGTGCATGCGTAAATCAGTTCAAGTTGACATGCCTCAATAAGCAAATAGAAATTAAATTGTCAGACCGAATCACAGAGTAGAGAAGGTAGTAACAAAGTAAGCACTAATGGAAAGGTATAGAGATCAGAGATAAAATTTGGAAAAATATGATTCAGTAAGAAGACAATTATGATAAACTTGAAAACTAGAATTTTGAGGAAGACAAGGAGTGGATGCACCTGCACCATTGTTAACGATTTAGAGACATATTACCGAAACTCTCTGCCCATTTGTTTTGATCATCACGTGGGCCCCAACCATTTAGTCTGTATCTAATTACATGGCTCAGCCTAACGGTCGATGACTTTATGGATTGGTGCCATGTCTTCGTTTGGTCGCCTCTAACTTTCTTCCAGCCAATGCCAACACCAGACAACACTGCTAGTCCAGGTAGGCGGTGGTCAGGCATACGTAATGCATATCCTAACCACCTCAGCTGGTGAAGATTTACTACTTCATCAATAGGCTTACCGTATTTACCTAGTACTCTATTCCTAACCCACGCATTGCTTACTCGGTGGTCCCAGTAAACACGAGCAATGTTTCGAAGACATCTATTATCGAATACTAGAAGCCTACGAATATCCTCTATCCATAATGCCCATGTTTCACATCCATAAAGTAAAACGGATCTGACTGCTGCGCAGTAAACGCGTCCCTTCGTCAGTAAAGGAATGTCTCGCCTACACCACAAGTGACGCAAATAAGCAAAAGCCAATCGGGCCTTATGTATACTAGGCTCCTAAGATAAGTAAAGCGCTTGACACATTCAATAGTTTTGCTCCCTATCACTAACTTCGGTGCTGAATTAAGCCAGTCTTGAAGCAGCATTTTGCATTTGGATGAGGAAAATAGCATCCCAAACATGTTTGCATTCATGTTGAAGGTGGTCAAAAATTCTGCATTTTATCAACATCTTCACCCAATAAAACTATATAATTTGCATATTCTAAGTCAGTAAGTTTATTTTCTGGAAGGAGATCAACCCTGGAGAAATCAGATGATGACAATTTACCAGTTGGTTGATAATTAAGATTGACATATTCATAGTACATAACTGTGAATAACTCTAAACCCTTGAAATGAAATCTTTCAAGTAAACCACATAGTAACAGGTATTAGTCAAGTACCAAGTAAATGAAATAAATTCGTCAAAAGTGTTTGGAGTGACATACATAGTGAATATTGAGAAAGTTACCAATGTATTTGTTAATGAAGTATTGATGACAACTGAGTATCTAGATGTTCCGTTCCTGAATTAATTTCTTTACCCTATTTCGACGAAATAATTCTGTATGTGATTTGAATGCTTTAAATCAGTAATTATTTTAACATTAATCAGCCTCCACTACTGCTTGCATTGATATTTACAATGTTCATTTATAAAATCGTGGAATTATGACCCATGAATGACCTGTAAGTATCTTCAACCATGTCAATTTTATTAGGTAGTTGGACGCAGTGGATAGGAGACTAAAGACGTAGGTATTATATAAGCTGCGACTCATTAGCATACATCATTAATAATCTCAGAGAATTCCATCAAACTCTCTAAATATCTCAATCAAATATCTGGTCACTCCTAACATAAACAGTTAACTGGTAACAACTCGAGTTATAAAATCGTATGCTCATACAGCACAGAATGTAACAATTCTCATAACATCGTAGATAACATTTATTGATAAGTGTGAACTAACAAAGAGTTGATGTAAAACGAATTTTTCGGTGACTAATTCTAACCAGCTAGTAACAACATCGACAAGTAATACATATGATGTGATGGAAGTTATAAAATTGGTTGGTTTATCAATAGAATTGAGTAGTTATTGAAGAATAGATAGACGTGATTGATAAGTACATCGTGATTCATCAATCTAAATGTTACCCTTTACAGATATTACAATCCATTGATAGTTTGTCTGTGCTGAGAATGAAGCTGATCACATTCATCATGTGTCTTTAACTCTTTACATCACTTATTTGTTGGCAAAATAAATGTAAGAGTAAAGGAGATGAATAATAAGATAGAGAGTAAAGTGTATTTTGTTAAGTAGATATGCATGATGTTTCGTGACTTATTTGAATCGTAACGCATTTTACTTTCCTATACAAGTAATAACGTAGATGTGCGCTTCACATTATTCTTCTAATGTATATCCTTTGTGATTCACATATGAGGTGATATGATTAGTTGAAGGTATTTAGAAAAAAAAGAACTTTTTGACTCTCGTTTGATTTAAAGAGCGGTTCATTTTTTATTTAAGTTTACAAGCCTTGATGTATAAATAAGTCATATTGTCAAAGTATATACTGCAACTAACTAGCGTCGATTGTCACCACCTTTGAAGATAATACTTATGAACAAGTTTTGTTCTCAAATGCCTCATGTCTTACACATTCATTCAGTAGTTTGAAGTATTTATTTATTGACTTATTGGTGACTATTTACACGTAGACATTTTTATTAGCATCATATTCACTTCTTAGCCTTAAAAGCGCAGAGTTCTCAGGTTTTATCAAAAAATAGTTTGTACAATCCATCTCTTCATAACTTAATGATCAAAAGCTGTTATTAGTTTAAATATCTCTTACGGATAAGTATATCTTTGTCGATTCTCATCTGAAATTCATTGAAATTCAAGGTCAAGGAAGTGACAGTTTGGTTGTTTCATATTCCATTATCAATATTATTTCATCATGTGTTTTGTTGAATGAACAATGTAGATACGAAGAATGTTCCAGATTGTCACAAACAATCATTTTATCACAAATCTACAATATCTAAAGTAAAATATTGTTTTATTGATTGCATGCCTAACTTCGACTATTCAAGGCTCCTAATAAATATATCAGCCACAATTGTACTTATATGGCTATCCATGGCTACTCATTTTAGTATTATGGGTGTTAGTAGAATACACTAAACATTCAACACTCAGCCAATGGAGTTCAACCATGTTGAGTGTAAGGAACTTACCTATCGATGATAATAGATGACCTGACGCAAATATCTGGCGAATGTAGAAATAACAACCATTGGGATCTGGCTCACTTATCTAATGGTAAAGTATCCATCACGAAGCCAGAAGGCTCTGGGTTCCATCCCTGATTGGGTCATGGTTTCACACTACCGAATAGTTCCATACTCGGACTAGACGGCTGTTTAATGATACCTGGTGGTCAATAATTGCATAATTCGGGCCATCTTGTGATATCGAATTAATATTATCCTTTCATTCACTTAATAATCATTCGTGATTTTTCACTGACCCAAATGATTAAAATTTATTTAACCTTTTCATCATACCTACAATGGTAACTATACCCTCCGTCCTATTGATTTTCTAACACACTAACACCATCTTCACCAGCTTCTTATAATCCATCTTTCTGTATTGAAACTAAGTGAAATTTCATGTCTAGAGATGAACTTCAATCATGTTATTATAAGTGAGATGGGTATCACTGATGACATTTAACTGTTACAACGGTATTAGGATGAAGTTGTATGTTCCCATTGATTTGTTATCGACTAAAGCTGGTCAATCTCTATTGCTATGTGTGAATCCTGAGCGGACTGCCTCCATATAGCGATTATTCACAAGTTTTATTTAAGTTGGAATGTGACTGGCAAGTAGACGCAGTGGCGTTTGACATGAAACAGACTGAGTTTGAATTCCACTGTGAACATTAACATTAAGAAGTAAGTGCCTCCAGCCAACAAGTCCCCAATAGGACGAAACGTGCGTCCTGGATTCCACTTGCCAGTCACAATCCAGCTTAAATGTTGCAACAGTAATATTGCGAATTGACTAAAATAGGCGCGTACAGGGTATTAAAAAAGATAAGGGTGGATTATCTGAAAATTCATGGTTTGTTAAATATTAAACAGCTGTCAGAAATGTTGAAGTGTAGATGATAGCATATTCGTTAAGTAGTTATTAATGGACATAATCCCGTTAGTAAATAATCGTTTCTTTTAAATGGAACAAGGTAGTTGTAGTTTATGTTGTAAACGAACGTTATACAGTGATCGGTATTTCATAAGATACTGAAGTTTAAAACTAATGTCTCATATTTGCAAAGAGGAAACGTAAACTGAATAGAACAGAATCATACTAATTAAGTGTTACGCTATAGAGATAGTCATTTACAACTAGAGAGAAGAGAACTAAAACGGAGTGTATATAAGCGCCTTAGGAGTAATGAGGTGAGTAGTGCAAAAAGATTAGAGAATAAGCTAACCCAAGCATTACTTATGGGAGTGGAGGTATGGAACAAAGTTAAGTAAGTGTATTTACTAACAACACTATTCACACAATTTAAAGTTCCTATCATTTTACTAATTAATTGGGGAATAATTGTTGTATTTAGCACTAGTTTTAGACCAGTACTGGAAGTATAGAAATTACCGATTGATTGTACTGTTATATTAGGTGATTTAGGGAGATCAACTAACTTTGTAACTGTATTTTAGAAGACAATTTCAATGACTTTAGTTCTGTATAGAGTAGACATTTTATTTCTATAATTATTATGCCCCTTTCACCCTATCTTCTCATTTAACCTATTGATGGTTAGTATGTCATTCCCTATTCATGAACTTCAGTTACTCAATTATGTGTAAACTACTCCAACACACACACACTCCTATATATATATATATATATATATATATATATATATATATATATATATATATATATATATATATATATATATAGGAGTGCTTAAAGTATAGTTGAATTTGTGTGATTTGTTTATCGACTTGTGTTCATTCTCACTAACGGCCTAGGACTGAATGGGCACTGGGCAGATATTAGACATAAACTAGACTGTTATATTTGTAATTGGTCGCTGTAAATGGGTGCACACATGGTCATATCATGATAGTGGTCGTACATTTTATCACAACAGTTAGGCAAAATAACGCGTACAAATAGATTGCAACAAACTGTTCTAGATTGGTAAAATTTCACTTGTGAAGTAATTTACATAGTAGGAAGATCTAGAATGAGACATTATGGACACTAAAACCGAATCTGAAAAATGAACTGTATTAGTGAGTGGCAACAGGAAATTTGGTCGATGTTGTTGCTCCTTTTAATGTTGGTATTAGCACAGAAACTCAAACAACAACAACAACTTTTACACAGAAATCATTTGGCCTAAACCTCATTTACCTTTCATGAATACATTATTAAGAGATTCCATTTTTCTGTTGTCGATATTCACTAATCTAATCAATCACTCTTTCAATGAATTTAAATTATTATTTCTCTGACCGGTATTCTGGGTTGCTTATCATGATGAACCAATCGGGCTATACTGGCTGAAATAGTTGCCTCTTAAGGTCTTATATTCCAGGAAGGTTGGTGAAATGTTATTGAATAAGACTGGCAAACTTAAGTTCCAAGGTCAAGTCGTGCTTTTGATTATATAAAGGTGAGGCGGAAGTTAGTTTTTTTCCTCAAACAACCTGCACGACAGCAACGCTGCGTTGCTACAAAGAGAGGTTGGGTTTAGAAAAGGTCGGCACTAAAAATGTACACCTAGTATTACTCCACAAATTCCCGCCTGGACAGTAAGGTCTATCCAATTACCTCACCAATACAACATAACCTACTCACAAAAAGACCGTTTAGGGCCGGTTTCAGGCAGTCGTCTCTTGAGCTCTACAGTCACAGTCTAACATGTTTGGAAGAAGACCTGTAATTGATCAATATCCTGTAGCAGACTTAGCTAGATCTTATATATATCTTGTACATCATTTATTTATGTTATAATAATACACGCGTGTCAGTGATTAATCGGCTTCTTGATAAGTCTGTCGGATCATTGTGTCTCAGTAATAAATTAAAGTAAGGCTTGGTGTTAGCTGCAAGGTATTACAATTATGGATAATCGGAATCAATAATATTGGCCATCCCTACATCAGATATAACAGTGGTGACGAGGATTTAAAACGAAGAACCTACATCCGATAAAGCAAACTGCTAGGTCACTAAGATCTAGTTTGTTTTTCAGGTATCTGTGAAAGAACCTTTCCACAGACTAAATAATTGAGAAGTGAAAACCACCTCTCAAGGTCACCGTGTTTATAACTAGATTGGTTTTTCAGTTCTTGATGTTGTTTCTACTTTAAATGCCTCTGATTCACTTCACGAATGCTGCCTATTACAACAATTAGAGTTCAGGAAACACAAATCCTAGGTCCACTGAAACCAGACTCCAACTTACAAATTACAGCTTGCGATGTACACATGCTATGTCAAAATAGGGAATCAGGCTTCCCTAGCTATGACACTAGTATCTAGTGTCATCGATATTGTGACTTCCAAATACGCATATAAGATCATAGTACAGTCGTTCATTTGATCTCATTTTACCTATATGGGGATCCTAAACGTCATACTCCCCTTTATCTCATAATCTAGCCGGTATAGAAATAGCACTAAGTCCGACAGTAGAACAAGCACTTACTAAATAGATCTTTGTCGACAGTCGACACATGTCATTTTTTGTTGTCCTCTTTCCCCACGAATTCACTGACTACAGCTCAGATAAAGCAAAATGTAAGATTGATAAAATGCCTTCCGAACTTCCTAATTGAGCTAAGCATTTAAATTTAGTATTCATAGTAGGTGGTTTTAATACCCACGAAAGAAGTTTAAAACATACTTAAAGACGTTTAGGTGTATGCTTCATAGTTTTATCTCAGCCATTAAAAAATGTTAATCGTCTAATATAACCATGCTTAGGTAACTATTTATTTTTAGTAAGGACAAACTTTAAGCATAGAAAAAGGCGTTGTCTAACATGGTGACCTCCCGTATCAACCTAACGATAAATTCAAATAGACTCAGTCATCGTTGGAGAGTCTTGAAAGAAGACTGTTACTTTTATTAAAGCATATGCTTTGACAGTGATCACTCTTTACTGACAGCTAGCATTTGTTTGCTTCTTACAAGACATAGGAATGCTACAACAGGAAGATATATTAGAAATAAGCTCTTAGTTAAAAAAGAATATTAAAGAAGTTGTTTTTCTCTTTGAATTTTTCGATAAGTGAAATAAAATATTTTTAATTGATTGAATATGCCACAGATTAATGTTGGTAGGGTACCATTGAGAAACAAGGAGCACCGAACAGCTGCTCCATCTTAGTATGGGACTCCTCAGTAACTTACATCCCACTCTAGAGGCTTCAGGTTAACAAATACCTAACTCTCAGCACTACTAAGTCGGTATCCACTAGTAAAATTTTCACTTCCATCAATTTATGATATATAGCGCCCTGGTTTTCAATGATACCCTGCCAACATCATTCCTTGACATATTCAATCAATTAAAAATACCGATCTCCACAAAAAACCATCTCAACTATTTTTTCTTATCAATTTATTGATCATTTGATTGAAATAATCAATTTTACTTTATATATTGATTATTGTAAATAATAGTAAAGGTTCTGTTTTTGGTACCATAATTTATAGTAGGCTTAAATACCATTGTATTTTGTTGCTATGTATGTTCACCCTCCTTCACCCCTATATCCCCCCCTCCTTAGCATTAAAAAAGTACAATATTTTTTATATGTGATGTATGAAGATTTAATATCTTTTTCACTATTAGATACTTAAAAGTAGGTATTATAGATTGATAAACTCACCTGATTACTTTTATGTATTTTAGAAATTGATAATTGAAAATTTTCATTTATATTAGAATGATACAGAT
Source organism: Schistosoma japonicum (assembly GCA_025215515.1). NCBI lineage: Eukaryota > Metazoa > Platyhelminthes > Trematoda > Strigeidida > Schistosomatidae > Schistosoma > Schistosoma japonicum. The sequence goes on along the minus strand of CM046069.1, from coordinate 4,623,507 downwards.
GATTAGAAGTTCATCGTAAGATCTAAAGATCTTGAGTTGAATATTCTAACGTATTCAAGAGTGGATACTGTTGAGGAGTCCTGTATTAAGACGAATCAGTTATTTATTTCTTCCTGATGTTTAATAGTATTCAAGATCGTAATTCAAGAGAAGTAAATTAATGAATGCACAATTGTGTCTTTGTCAACAAATTCCGGTATACATCACTTAGAGTTCAAAATCATTGGTTACTATAGGGTTATTCAAGGAAATTTAGTTTAGAATATGTCCAATGTACATTTAAGTACTAAATATAATATTTTATTCATTAGTTAACTTAAAAGATTATGTAATGAAACAAAAGAGTTGTTTAGTGTTTCTTAATTTTCAATGACAAATAAATGAGAATATTCTATGACGAATCAATCAATCAGTCAGTGATTGTTACTCTTCGTGAAGCATAGGTCATTGATAAAGGCTCTCCAACCAACTCTGTCCTCAAATCTCCTTTTCGATTGTTCATAAGTGGTATTCATTCTTTTCATGTTTGCCTTCAATTCCCCAAACCTATGCGCTTTTTAGTCTTCCTCTTTTCCCTTAGCTTCGACGATTTAAAGTTAAGGCTTGTTTGTAACACAATTCGATGATTTCCTCAATATGTGCTCTAACCACCTCCAGAGTTTCATCATAATCTCTTCTTCAGCTGATATATAACTGGATTGTTCATTGAGTCATAGTAGGTTGCTACTGATATTGTCTGGTCAACGCGTCCAGTGTATAATCTTGAGTAGATAACTATCTTCTGAATGATGATTTTCATAGAGCTCCATACAATATCAGTACCATACATATAGAACTCTCATAACGTTTGCATTAAAAATTCTTACTTTGATGTTGGCCTAGAGTCGTTTAGGGTTTCAGATGTCCTTTAATTATAGAAATTCTGTACTTAATTTCTTTTACGAATCAGTGTCTTCACATCTGCATCATATTCGCCCATGTTTATCGGTGATGCTTCCTAGATATGTGAAAGTTTCCACACTTTTCAGAGCTTCTTAGTCATGTCAATTTTAAATAAGTCGATGCTCTTTGTTTCTTATCTAAGTATCTTGCTTTTTCTTGTGTGTATGTTGAAACCTATCGACAATTGCAGAGGCTGCTGATACACTGGTTGTCATTACTTTCACTTGTTTTTGTACGTGGGATAGAAGAACTAGGTCATCTGAGAAGTTAGAAACATCTAGCTACATGCTACCTGTTCACTGTATTCCATGATTCCCCCTCCTCTAAAACGTTGAGGTTTTCATAATCTATTTAGTTACCAGATAACAGCAAGAGAAAAAGACGAGAGTAAGTGATTACTGCAATAAAGTGACGTTAATCGAAGTTTTTTCTATCCAGCATCTTGTTTCATAATTCTTTGCCACAAAACGTATTTTCATTGATGGTATGCAAAACTACATTATCGAATTGACTATATCAACTTTTTATTGATCTCAATCTAAACCCACTTCGGAGAAACTTTTACTTTATTAGGGAACTTGTCAATATTTGATCAGATAAGTTAACATAAATCAAGCATCGACTAAATGAAAGACATTTGAAGGATACATTATATCTGAAGTTATCTCAACAATCCAAAGCTATAGATTCTAACGTTTCACTAGTCATTCTGGTTCGGTTTCTAACAGCATAAATGATGTATATAGTCATTTAGGTGAATATAAGTATTACATAGCTAATTCATGTATTGATTTCATAAGTTAAGGCTTAAACAATATCAGTGTTCGTCACTTGTAGGTATCGTTGATCATTCGTACTACTTGGCTCAATTCAATTCCGTTCGTTACTGAATCTATAACGCACGTTATTCACCGTTCCGTCTGACAGATCGAGGAGAAATACTACTAGATGTGTTTTGTAATTCATTGATGATTCTATCTTATTAGACTTTGTTGATGACCAATAAGCTGATGATTTTCGTAATTGTTGTACAGATGTAAATGTATTACGACAATTGGGTTATTTCCACTGACACAAAAGGTTACGTGGATAATTTAATTGTAACCGTTTGGGATAATTAGATGGTACGCAATCCCACAAAGGATGGAGGCAACATCGTATTCTAACTCAAGGAAACTGGTCAAACGTAATCGGTCAAGTCAACTTTGACAAGCATCTTGTTTAACAATATGGAATACATTTAGATTATTCCTATTTATGACCGTTTAAATATTGTCCAAACTAGACTGAGCAAACGATTTCATAGAAGACATTAGTATTAAAGGCATAATTCAAGAAGTTACTTATAATAGGAATGTAGTTAACTGTTTGACATGGACTTATACCTACACATTGGGTTTACTTGAAGGAAACTACATAAACGAAAAAAGATTACATGTTTCGATATTTCCAGAACCTAAGCAAATATATAATGATTATAAGGTGTCCTACGTATAAACAATTAAATTAGTGAATAACGCATTAGCAATTAAAGTGACTAGTACCAAAGTGAAGTCTAACTAAGAACATTATAACTTAGATGTAATTGTATCCAACTGAAGAATCTTATACAGGATAGTATACAAGTATTTGATTATATTCACGCTTGATTTCTACTTACACCATTTACATGACATCCACATCATGTAGTTATTGCATAGTAACAATTGAAGGCATCAAAGTCCCAATAATGACATTAAGACAAGTTAAAATCAAAACAAAATCACTCAGAATAAATTGGCATATTAATTAATTAAAACAATCAAATAAGTATGATTTATTATCTAAATATAAAGTAGATGAACAATAGAAGCATACTACTCAAATACAATAAAATCGCTTAAATGAAAGTTATTTATTATGTAATTTTAAGCTGTTCAATTAAAATGAAACATTAACATTCCTATCAAACAATGAGTTTCATATATCAATAGTAGATTTGAAGAAGAAAAACAACCATTGAACATTTAACAAATAAGAATAGCCAATAATAAGTTTGTTTTAAATATACAATACTACTTAAATGAATTGAAACATTGAGAATATAATGAGAAAATTAATATACGCACATATATGATATGTTCATTTCAATAATGAAATGAAAAATAAAACAGTCAGTTATATTGCTTGCAGTATATTAACGATGTGCTAATCGAGTTTCTCGAATTGTTCTTGTTGTTGTAGTACCCCGCACTGTAATACATTTCGATGACATAATCGCTAATATAGCCACTTGTGTTGCTAATACTGCACCAGTTACTGCAAAGAAATATGACCAATGATGTCCAATTAATGCTGTATACACTAAAACACCAATTAATAAAGCTGCTGCACCTATATACAATATAATGAAACGTATAGTTGTATATGAAGCACGTGATGCGAATACATCAGAACATAATGCAATGGCATCAAGTAATATAATGATTAATAGGCATATAGTGCCTAAAATGATTAATCCAGCAACAGCTGATACAGTCTCTCTATATGTAGTATTTTGACATGATGTGAATAGATTTCCACAATCCCATAAATTTGTAATCAATGATGCAACACTCAATCCAACTGCTAAACACAATAGACTAACACCTAAACGACGTAGTTCAATGATCATTCTTATTGAATATGTTCAATAGCTTTGTTTTTGTTGTTGTGAAGATGAATACAGTATAATCCAGACTGATTGATGATTGTTCAGTACATTCACTGTAGATCAAAATGAATATTGTGTCAATTGTGAATGTGATATAATTACTTGTATATATAGATCTATTACTAATGATTATTACTACTTATTATGAATTTCCACCTACTCAATATATTGTGATTATTGTTGATTGGTTGATGGTTGTGATCAGTTGGTGTAGATCAGTAATGAGTATACAATTGTGTGTGTGTATGTTTGTGTGTGTAGAACTTGAATTTGTGTAATGAAATGAGAAATAGAATGTCATTTGAATGCATAGAATTGAGTACTTTTGATGATGATGATAAATAGTAACATAAAAAACTTAGTGCATTGATTATATTCATTTTTTAGGTAAAGGTCTTCATCACTATTGAAATGAATATGATTATCACTAAGTTAAATACCTTTATTCATGTGTGTGTGTATGTAAATTATGATGTTTATTACATCATTTTGTATATTGCTATGCATGTACTTTAGTTAATGACCTGAATATGTTTGTTTGTTTAACTTACTGTTTACAATATTCAGCTGTTAGAGGGCGGGGGGCGAGAAGGGTATTCTGTAACATTTACAATGTTCATCTTGAATGTCATGTTGATCAGTTTCTAATCAATTTGCTTTCATTTCTATGATGAATAATGTAAATGAGAGTGTAATTTTCAAATGAAGACTTTACTTTGTACTTTAACTTTTGTTATTTTTATGTTTTTCATTCATTATGTCAAGATGATCTATAACATCATTTTCAGAGTAAATTGTTTCAGTAAACTTTATATATTTGAAATGAAGACAACACTTTAACAGGCTGATGTTAATTCGGTACCACTGTAAAAATCTGTGAATATTAGTCAGCAGAATCGACGAGGTGTCATACTAAAGAGTTCTATACTGCGACGAAACAGTTTAATGTAAACAACTAAACTTGTTTTTAATTAGTTACTTGAATCCATTGCAGACTGATCTTGATTGAGTAGTAATGAAAATTATAGAACAGTAGATCTAGTTCAAAACTTACTAGAAGTTGTAATGAAATGTCATGACTAGTAGGGCTCAGATAATTCAGGAGTAAGATACTTATCTTTGAAAATTCTGTCATCATATGCCAGCCGGTCCAGTTGTATTGATGATTAAATATTAACCACAAGACTTGACAGTGACTGGTTGAATGTGCCTCCGAGTTTTGAATGAGCACTACTAAGAGCTCTCATACTAGTACACAAGAGTACTTTGAATTTTAGTAGTTTCTAACTGGCAGCATTCCTTGAAGAATATAGATAGAAAATTGTGAGCCTAATCAATTCCTTTTTAAATACATATGTTGTAATAGGAAGTATTAAACACTTTTGAGTAACTTCAATCAGTCAGTCAGTCGATGCCTGTTACACTATGTAGAGCATATTTGGCCGACCAGCATTCTACAACCAACTTTGTCTTGAACCTTCCTTTCCAGCTCTTCCCAAGTGATGTTCATATCTGTCTCCAATTCTCGACAGAATGTATTTCTGAATCTTATTCTTTTTCTTTGTCCTTGAGGATTTCAAGTTAGTACTTATCTTGTGACACAGTCTGATGATTTTCTCCATGTGTATCCTATTCACCTCTAGCGTCTTTTCCTAATGACAATCATTTAATGCAAACCAAATGAAACAACAGTGGAAGTAGATAGATGCAACAACATATAAAAAAGAATTTTATACTAACTACCAAAGATGGTGCATAAAACATATCGGACTCACTCTTCACCTACTCATGCATGAACATGGATTAATACAGAGGATGTCATGATATGTTATCAATCATATCAATATATAGGGATAAACATGTACCTAAAATTGATTGAGAACACGTCGACATAATGAATTAAAGAAACTCCAAAATGTCACAGTATTTCCCCAAGTATAGCGTTTAGTTTAACTACCAATCTAAAAACACATCTACATAGACCTAATATTATAAATTAAGACAGTAGATGTCAGTTAGCTATAAAATCAGATGTCAGCTAAAGAAGACAGCTAACAGGAATAGAAGAATAAATGAAGCCAACAAATTCTACAAACAAGAACACTAAAATGAACTCATGCAACACTGCATAACCAACTTCTATATGAAGTAGACTATAATAATTGTATTCTTAGTGATAATAAAAGCTTTGCAGCCGAATCATCCAGGTCACAGAAACTTATCAATTGTGAATGAAAAACAACGGGTAATTATTAAAGAGTTAGTACTGGTGATATATAAATAAACACAGTTACGTAATAAGTCTACTAATCTCCCGGTTTATAATATTGATAGGTCTTTAAAATGAAGAGAAGTGAGCACTGATGATGCTGTTTACAGTGAAGGTGAAAACTTCTCAATTATACCATCTAGTAGAGAAAGAACATAATTACACTATGTTGAGGATGTTAGATTTTCAGAATTCTCTTGACAAACCTGTTATTTTTGTGATTTATTTGTGTAAATTTAAATTTCTCGTTTTCGTACCAAAAAGTTCCTTGCTCACCTTCAGTTTGTGTTTCCAACTTAGCGAGATGCCAAATCTTATTGGTTCGTTGTTTATTTTAGAACGGATTTGTAAGATTTGAAGGACGCTCTCTTTTTTGTATATATACGCATATGATGTGTGTGCTGTGATACATCTGACAGGTTGCCTGTGAAATTAGACACTTATTGCGACGTTGGAATTCTTCCTCTAGTTATCTAGATTGGGGTGCTTTTGAATAGCTTAGCTTCCTGCTGTTGTGTCGCAGGTGTGTAGCAGATATCAAGGTGTCATCTTAATTCGGGAAACATTAGCACACTAACATCAACCAATCACATGATTATGTAATTACACCAATCACGTATTACATGAATCAACAGTTGATAGAAGAAAGTACCTTTAATGAATTATTGTATACTTTTATATATTCATAGTGTCAGATAACAAAATTACGTTAGTTAAATAACTATTCAAAAACAGAAAGCAGTGGAAAGTTACCTTATCCTAGTACTGGACTCATCAACACTGTACACCGACGACCCTTCAATACCTCAGACGAAGGAATTTAAGATATCTTGATATGCACCCAACATTTAGAATACTGAGATAACATTGAATTGCTTACAGTTCTATTATTAGTCATCCTGTAATATTATACATCATTATCGAATGTCAATATTGAGTCATGCTTGTAAACTATCGCATGCCAACGGATTAGTTTAAGAGTTAAACACCCACTTCGACGACCAATAGTCCTGAGTTGAAGCTACGAAAGTTCATGAATGTACAATCTTATAAAGTTCTATACTGGGGTAAAACAGTTATCCTGTGTTTTTGAGTTTTAAATACCTGTTCAATTAAAATTAGTCCATGATTTGTAACTTCAAATTAAATAATCTTCATAACATTCAATAATAATGACTTCTTATTCGATTATATTTTATGTTGTTCTTGAAACTGGCGGATGAAATTGTTATACCGGACCACAAAGAGGAGTAACAAACTTTCAGAACTGTGTTTTAAGAACACTATTTCAATTATTCCAATTCTGGTAATGTAAACACTCTGTTTCTATTATTGTTACGTTCCTTTTACCCTATCCTCATGTTTAGCATAATTACAGTTATTATATTGTCTGTTGTTATGGACTACAGTCAATTAGTTGTGTACAAGTTGTTCCTATTCACTACCACTATTTCCTTTGTTCTGTATTCATGTTAATTTCCTAATTGGTTTGCTGTGCGGCCTGATTTTATGTATATATAAAGGAATGCTTGAAATATAATAAGACTCTGTCTGGTTGATCTATTGGCTTGTATTCTTCTTGTTTCGGCTTGGGACTCAGTGGGCACAGGGCAGACGCACGATTACCGACTAGGCACACCTAATTTGGCATTCGGTCACTCAACTACCAAATACCTCGCATCATAACAAAAATATAAAATATATTCTGCCAATTAACTTTGAATGATCAGACTATGTTCAAATGAATACCTTTAGCTAGACATCCTACGACTAAATTATTTGTGATGTGTATAATACTGAAGTTTGTCGTGCATTCTATTTCTTTGTGAGTCAGATAATCTGGGTTATTCACGTAATAAATTCTCAGTGATTACAGCTTTACTCAATACTAACTCAACAACTAAACTAAACTAAACTAAACTAAACTAAACTAAACTAAACTAAACTAAACTAAACTAAACTAAACTAAACTAAACTAAACTAAACTAAACTAAACTAACTAACTAACTAACTAACTAACTATCTAACTAAATATAATGAATAATGTTTAGTGTCAACATGTCATGAAGGTGAATTACTTCAAATAACATGACATAATGTCAATGTAATATCAAGCAACTATTACTTTATTTTGTGTAATGTTTCTTATAAACAAGTATGTTGCTGAATATTTCAATAATAATTTTCTTTAATTATTGACATTCATAACAACTAATTCAATTGTAATTAACTATTCATTAACGATCATACACAATAATAATAATAATAATAATAATAATAATAATAATAATAATAATAATAATAATAACATACATCTTATTCAATGCCATAAGTTTAATGTACATTGAGAACTCTTAGTACAAAACGTAACACAACCTTTCCCTTTCCACCTCGTCGTTTCTATGAATATTCAATAAGATATTTAGAAGATGATGAAAACAGTGATTAGTTTCAATTCATCTTAATCTGTAAATGTTTTTGTTAATCAGTCAATTTACTCCTATAATATTGATTTTCATCACTGAATACATAATATCTATGAATTCTATGGAAGTAATCGATCATTCATTTCTTCAAATAAAAGATAATGAGAACAAAGAAAGAGGAAGATATACGTAATGATCATGATAGTACTTTACAAATTTCTCAAAAATTATCTTTGTATTAAAATAAAAAAAACATTTTGTGAAAACCGGTTAGTAAACTCTTCATTTAGGTCACATAATGAATTAATTGAAACAATTCCAACGAAGATACGTTAATGATAGTTGACGTGAATTTGAGGAAATGATTAATCAGAAGTAGTTCAGAGTAGATCACTAATGTGATTATTACTACTTTATTGACTATGGTTACAATTGTTATAACCATTTGATGATTGATCAAATGATGATTGAATTGGATGTTCTTGAAGATGGATGTACTAACCGACTGATGGAGTATGTGGAATACATTATATAATCAATGATACGGTGTAGTAAGTGTAATGGTGTATTGGATGAGAAATATCAAGACAGATGAATTTAAGAATGAAAGAGACGTATTCTGAAATCATCGGTCAACTTAAGGAAATTTCACATGAGATAAATAATGACAACAAATTTGTTAGGAATATGATAGACGATTGACTTAAAGTGATTTAGTAATCATCAGAATAGTTTTATGGCTTACAATGAACAATTGATAGATGAGGCTGTCTATGCATTTGGATGAATTGTTGTAGTCTGTGCAGACAGTATGAAGTACAATTAACCATACCATGACAACTGCTGATTTGTGAATAAAATCAATGACCTCATCATTCACCATGTTTGATCTCCATCATTAGTTTCATGGACAGCTACAACAAAATCAACCATAAAAGACGCTTAATAATTCAATCAAACGTGATGTTTGGGTTTATCCCATATTACTTTTAATTAATTTCTGTATAACTAATCCGGCTAACTTTATCAACGCATAATTAATTAAATTTAATTTACTTAAATGAACAGCCACTTACATAATCTGTTTACTCCAGCTTACCATGATTTCTATCAGAGACATGCCTGCCTTATTAAATTACCGCTGTGAGAGGTGAACTGGCAGTAGTAATACATAGTAATCTATCTGAGAATACAATATTCGTTTATTTCAGCCTGGCATTTGACAAGTTGCTTCATGGAGGTCTTATCCAAAAACTTGGAACTTTGGAAAGGCAGGGTAAATTCAGTATTGTTCTTCGAGGTACTCCTATTAAAGAAGGTTTGGTCTTATGTTCATCACTTCCTACTATATGTTAATAAAATCAACACAATTGCTGAAGACACCAACATTCTTATTTATTGATGATGTAAGTAGGTCGAGAACAGAACGTGATTAACTTGATCTCTTAGTCGATTTAATAAACGTAGGTAGGTGGTTCCAAAGTTTAGGAGCAATAGATGAGTTTCAGTAAAAGTGCATTAATGCACATCAGATAAAGTAATAACCACCTCTACAGCATCAGTAAAGCCTTCTCTAACGGCAAAACAAAACGGTAAGTTGTTTCTTCAAAACAATGTGAGACTTAATCATAAATATCATGTTCACGTTGGGGATGTTAGATCCCCAGAATTCTCTTGACAAACCTGTTATTTTTGTGATTTATTTGTATAAATTTAAATTTCTCGTTTTCGTGCCAAAAAGTTCCTTGCTCCCCTTCACTTTGTGTTTCCCACTTAGCAAGATGCCAAATCTTATTGGTTCGTTGTTTATTTCAGTAGGCTATTTGTGACATTTCAATGACGCACTCTTTTTTTGTATATAAATGCATGAGATGTGTTAGCTGTGATACGTCTGACACGTTGCCTGTGAAATTAGACGGTTGTTGGTGACGTTGGAACTTTTCCTCTAGTTAGCTATGCTCTGGTGCTGCTGAATAACTTAGCTTCCTGCTGTTGTGTTACTGGTCACACGTTTCTTAGCAGGTATCGAGGTCTCACCATAATTAGCGAAACCTTAGCAGTTCAAGTAAGGATTCCCTCTCTCATAATGAATGCCGACATACTTTTGATAATTCAAAGAGCAGACGCTAATCTAATCACAGATCTTTCACATTTTTCTTACCTTTTATCTCACTCTGTAGACCTCAAGTTAATCCTAGAATGACATCCTGTATCCAAATTAATGATATGAGCGCTTTTATGTCATATCTTTACAGTTGAGTAAACTTATAGTGGGTTATTGATTTTTTCATTAACTGGTCAATGACTAGAACGTATACGCCGAACATGCAATATCGGCTATATCGATGATGTTGACGGCCATATCATGAACACTACTCCATACAGTGCATATTAAAACATTCCACATATGTCTTTGATAATTAGAAGTTTGGGACAAATTACTTCGTTGAAACTAAGAAACATTATAGTGCCGTAGACACCATAGTTACATGTAAAAATTAAACCTGACGACTGAAAAATTTTGACAAGTCACATTTTGATCCATTTTACTATAAAACCATTGCACAAACATGACTGTCTGGACTCAGTAGTCAAGTGGTGTGCGCGGTGGCGTATGACACGAACCGGACTGAGTTCGAATTCCACTGTGAACATCAACATTGGGATGTAGGTACATCCAGCCGATGAGTCCCAAATAGGACGAAACGCGCGTCCTGGATTCCACTTGTCAGTCACAATACGATTTAAATGATACTTGTGAATTAATCGCTACATAGAGGCAATCACCTCAGGATGCATATATAGCAACAGTGACTGACCAGCTTCAGTCTATAACAAATCAATGGGAATATACAAATTCATCCTACTATTAATTAAGTAAATTAGTACATCAAGATGATCGTGTGGAAATTCATCTCAACATTTTGTTTTGTAATCGTCAAAGTGCTAATGTTTAAGCATTCACAACGAAACATGAAGGTCAAACATCTAGTTTCTTCTGAGCGATTCCATACTAGAACGAAACAACTATTCAGTGCTTTACAGTTTTCATTGGTATTTAACGAAGATCAATCTGTTACAAAGATAAAACATTCGGCATTTTATTGTCAGTGTAAGTAGACTTAAAGCATACAATCATTTTTCTAAATTAATTGTGTGTATATATATGAGAAGTTATACTTTTACTATATTTTTGCAGCTAAGTGAGGAATACGGTACTGGTACAGGGTAGTCTTTAATACTATCAGTTCATCTTGTTCAGTACGAGTCATTCATCATTACTACTTTAGTATACTTTATCGTTTGGGCAAATCGGATGAATATTAAACTGAATGTAACGTAACCACGATCAAACAATAGTAGTTTCCTTAGTAAAACGTTTAATGTGGATTTAGTTAATCTAGACATACAATCAATATCAACACTCTGAGATTTCAGCTTTACACATGTAGGATTAATTGATGCCAGTTTGATGGTTACACGGATAATCCATCCAATTGATAAATGATCCCCTACAAATTATTGTTTGTCCTAATGTTATTTGAATTTAGCATGAATTGGTTTTAACTAGACATCTATTGACAATTAGCGATCATTGGATTAATGTTTCATCCTAGTATACAATTTTTCTATAGTGAGTATCCACGATTCCAGCCAGCGAATCAAACCCATATTCTTCAGCGTTTGCAGCACATGTTTAATCAATAAACCATTGGGCCAGATTTCAGTGGTTGATATTTCTAACTTCAGTCAATTCACGGCATATATACATGATTTCATTCAATGCCATCAGGTGAAAACTACCTCACATTCAATTAGGTTAAACTCTACAGCTCACATCTTCTCACTAGAACTTAAGGAATTCTTCACTAAAGTTAATCTTCAGTGAATTAGTATTGATAACTTTAAGTTGGATTGTGACTGGCAAGTGGAATCCAGGACGCGCGTTTCGTCCTATTTGGGACTAATCGGCTGGATGTACCTGCATCCCAATGTTGATGTTCACACTGGGATTCGAACTCAGTCCGCTTAGTGTCAAACGCCACCGCGAACGAAACGCGCGTCCTTAATTCCACTTGCCAGTCACAATCCAACTTAAATATAACTTGTGTAATACCGCTATATAGAGGCAATCCGCTCAGGATGCACATATGGCAACAGAAGCTGACTAGTTTCAGTCCATTACAAATCAACAGGAAGATACAAGCCTATTCTGAATTGATAACTTTATTTCATTAGTTTCATTCAATTATCGTCTTTAATCCCCTAGAGTGAACACATTAAGATCATAGTCACTTCTTCATTGTTCTACATTGTAGAATTGGTATCTATAAGAATGAACGAATAGAATAGAAGAAATACTTTTATTCACTTTTTAAATAAATAACAATCTAATTAATAGACATTTTGATTGAAAAGCATATGATCTATAACATAACACTCTATTCATTGTTGACATCATGTGAGTAGTATATACACACACATTTAAGTAGTATCTTTTCATCATATATACAGTTTTTTTATTATTATAAATTATTATATACACAATTTATATTAGTAGTATATTGTAGTAATAAAACAAATGCACAATTCAATATACTGATTGTATTACAAACAATGTTATTTGCATCATGTATTAAGTAACAAATAGTTTGGTATGTAATTTATGCTTAATTAGTAGTATATTGGAAAGAAAGAAAAAAAAAAGAAAAGATTAAAAAGAATGTAGTTGAGTTAATTTACATTTACTTATTTTATTGGCAAATGTATGTTGATCATGTTACTTCAAAAAAAAAGTAGATAAGTAAACATAACTTGCATAGATTGATATAATGTTGCACAGTGCATACAATAACAATACAATAACATTTATTATGAATCAGTTCATGAAAGTTGTATATATATGGAAAGATAGATAGATAGATAGATAGATAGATAGATAGATAGATAGATAGATAGATAGATAGATAGATAGATAGATAGATAGATAGATAGATAGATAGATAGATAGATAGATAGATAGATAGATAGATAGATAGATAGATAGATAGATAGATAGATAGATAGATAGATAGATAGATAGATAGATAGGATAGATAGAGTAGATAGATAGATAGATAGATAGATAGATAGATAGATAGATAGCTAGATAGATAGATAGATAGATAGATAGATAGATAGATAGATAGATAGATAGATAGATAGATAGATAGATAGATAGATAGATAGATAGATAGATAGATAGATAGATAGATAGATAGATAGATAGATAGATAGATAGATAGATAGATAGATAGATAGATAGATAGATAGATAGATAGATAGATAGATAGATAGATAGATAGATAGATAGATAGATAGATAGATAGATAGATAGATAGATAGATAGATAGATAGATAGATAGATAGATAGATAGATAGATAGATAGATAGATAGATAGATAGATAGATAGATAGATAGATAGATAGATAGATAGATAGATAGATAGATAGATAGATAGATAGATAGATAGATAGATAGATAGATAGATAGATAGATAGATAGATAGATAGATAGATAGATAGATAGATAGATAGATAGATAGATAGATAGATAGATAGATAGATAGATAGATAGATAGATAGATAGATAGATAGATAGATAGATAGATAGATAGATAGATAGATAGATAGATAGATAGATAGATAGATAGATAGATAGATAGATAGATAGATAGATAGATAGATAGATAGATAGATAGATAGATAGATAGATAGATAGATAGATAGATAGATAGATAGATTAGATAGATAGATAGATAGATAGATAGATAGATAGATAGATAGATAGATAGATAGATAGATAGATAGATAGATAGATAGATAGATAGATAGATAGATAGATAGATAGATAGATAGATAGATAGATAGATAGATAGATAGATAGATAGATAGATAGATAGATAGATAGATAGATAGATAGATAGATAGATAGATAGATAGATAGATAGATAGATAGATAGATAGATAGATAGATAGATAGATAGATAGATAGATAGATAGATAGATAGATAGATAGATAGATAGATAGATAGATAGATAGATAGATAGATAGATAGATAGATAGATAGATAGATAGATAGATAGATAGATAGATAGATAGATAGATAGATAGATAGATAGATAGATAGATAGATAGATAGATAGATAGATAGATAGATAGATAGATAGATAGATAGATAGATAGATAGATAGATAGATAGATAGATAGATAGATAGATAGATAGATAGATAGATAGATAGATAGATAGATAGATAGATAGATAGATAGATAGATAGATAGATGATAGATAGATATATGAATAATAAATAGATATATAAATAGATAAAGGATAGTTAGGTAAGTGGTTATGTAGATGGTTAAATGGACTTGTTAGACGGGAGTTCATATCAGAATGTTGCGCTCAGCCTTAGCGTTATCTCTTCAACTATTCTACCCTTGTCTTTTGTAATCACAAGATACATGCTCACTGTTTGATTTTGTCATGATATTACTACTCATCTCACTTTTATTTCTTATTTATTTTCTGTTTCTTATGTTCATACTCCTCTTCTTTTTAATGCTGGTTAAGTTGACAATTATCCTTTACAATGTTTTCTATTGTGTTTTAATGACTGCTACTTTGACTTGCTACATTCAGTGCTTGAGAATGTTCAATTAATTATGACATCTTTGTTATGTAACGATGGAACACCTCCCTTAGATAACATCACCCCCACTACCTAAATACACACAACTTATTTCAGGGAAGGGATACTTGAGAATGTGACTAACTTTTGATTACTTGAGTAAATGATACAATATTTCTCTATTTTATTGTAGACAATCACTTTCTTAATTATGTATTAATACAAATTTAAAACTCTAGTTAACGATTTCGTCCAAAAGGACATCTTTCTTATTTAAACATCATATGTATTTATGTTATACTGCTTAATTGACTGTCATTATTTAATAACTACCTCAGCCTCCCTATACTTGAACTTCACTAAACTTCACTACATCTCCATGGAAATAACGAAGCATGAATTCTAATTGATGATTGATTTACTTAATAAAATCATATACTAAGACAATCATCGAGTAAAACCTTACAGTTTCCCATAAATGGAGTAACAGCGGTAATATTCGACGGATTTAGTCATGATAGTACTTTGTGATTTTTCATCAGCTACATACAATCAGAATAAACTTTCACAAATAAAGCAGTGCATTATCATTTGGATTAATGAAATTGTTGAGGAGGTCAATTTAAAATGAAGACAATGTTGTTTTTCACATTTTATTAATGCTAATTTTAGTAACCTGTTACATAACATGACATATTAATCATAATATGTAATAATGTAAGAAGAAAGATTGATTTAAAATCAATGAATAATAATCATAATTTTGTGAAAATGAAAAAAAAAACAATCAACAGTATTGTTGTCATCAATTCAGATGAAAGTTGATCATGTATTCTTGTCAAACACAGTGATCAGGTTCTAACCTCCTTATTCCTATGATTTTCAGGAGTTTTAATAGAATAAGGTTGGATCGATTATTGATTATTTTCAATGCATATATTATGTCTACTCTATGTAGCGTCTTTATAAAATGCAATCCAATTGAGTTTTGAGAACCAGAGTGACTTTAGAATGTCCTTGGGTATTCATCTGTTTTGGTTATGTTACTTAGAGACACGTCTTGTGTATAAGCATTAACCTAGCTGTTTGAAATATGTTGTTTACAGCTGCTTTCATTCGATGATGAATCTTTTTTGATACAGGATCCCCAGTGAAAGTTAGTCTGAGGAATACGCATTTCTTCTATGGTTTCTTGATTACCTTCTATATGTTGCATCCACTACTTCATGAATGACATAGGGCAACTATTTTGTTGAAAACGCTTTTGTGAGTCTCTATACTCCTCATCGAGTTTATCTGTTAAGCAGTGTTCCCTGACTTTATGGTAGGCTGTTTTCACCAACCTGTTTTTGTGGCTTATCCGATAAAAACAATGAACGTTTTTGTCTAGGTGAAGCTGATAGTTGACATGAAACTCTAGACTTAGGTTTGGTGCTATTTAGCACTAATCAGCAATCTTTGATAGAATACAGATCCGATCCCATGTCATCCAGCTACACAGTCTTACGAGTACCAAATATCACAAACCTAGACTCAGGGTTTGTTACTTAATACTCCTCCCCAGCGACGTCGAAACACTTCAACTACGATGATACTTAGGTATCCTGTCAACTTATCCTAAAATACCTTACACGAAATGGCAAGTCACTTAGATTAGTGCCCACATTACAACTATATAAAACAGAATTCAACTGACACTATAAATGACTTGACAAATATCAAATTAGTCACTACACAGTGATCAATTAATCCAATAAAAGTTTGGATGCTGTCCGCTCCAGGATTCCCCGCTATAGATATGTTTCTTGCTAGAACCATTATATCTTCAAAAGGTAACTGAGTTGAAAAGGTGACATTGTTTTGTCAGTTTCTTGTTTCAAGTGAATTACACAATAGAATAGTCTACATTAGAGAATGACAAATCAACGGGAAGATCAAAACACATTCTAACGTTTAACTTTTATTTAAACAGAATCATGATTGTAATTCAGTGACTTTAAACCAAATCCGTTGTATTTAGCCTCTGAGAAAGAATGAAATACAATAAATTCTCTATGGAATTCTGCAAATACTGTCGTTAAAGGATTATTTAAATCTATGCTTTGACTAGAAGTATGTTTTTGCCTTTAGAAATATACTACTTAATTACTTAATTTTTACAAAATGATTACTGACGAAATTGCTTAAATTATATTATTGTAACGAGAAAAAGAGTTGTTTTTTTATGCTTACGTCAGTTAATCGGTATCACCATTTATTAACCATAGTAATTATAAGTGATCAGCTGATCAGTAAAGTAACAAAAGTATAGGAGATTTAAAGGTTGTACATGTTAGTATTATTTCGTCCGCTAAACCACTGAAAGGATGATAGTGAAATTCATTCGTGGGACTGTATACCTGTTGACCACTGAAATCTTTTTGAAGATCCAAATACTTCTTAGAGTTTGCCGTAATGACTTGGTATTGTTAGTATGTAGATCACTCAATAGTTTTACAATGGATTCTTCCATAAAACAACATGATGTATGATGCATTCGTGTGTATTCGAGTCATCTGTATATGATATTGTCCTCGGAAAAACAAGTTTCTTTATTATTAGTATGAAAGTTTAATTACCAATCAACTTACTGGTGATTAACTTCTCGAGGTTATTCCCAGAGTTCTAGTGAGAAAATGTGTCCAGTTGAGTTCAGCCATGTTAGGCGTAGTTACCAACTGATGATAGTCAATAAAATCGTGCAAATATATCATTAATTGACGGGAGCTAGAAACATCGACAATTCGAATTCGTCTCAATTGTCTACTAACTGAACATTTACCGGGATTACTGAAAGTATTGAGTTTCATTTTCTGGTTGAAGCCGTAAATACTCGCCATTGAATAGTTCTATGTTAAAACAAAATATCTATCTAATAATTTCTAGTTGTCAGTGATTTTCTAATTTAGACCAGTTTGTGATATCAAGTTATCATACAATCATCTCTCCAACACCTAATTATGAAGTTTACTTTCTTCGACACTTTACCTTCTAAAAAATCACTCTTACAGTAAGTTCTGTTTCATTTGCCCTAAACCACTAGCAATCCTTCCAATAAACCTGACTGAAAGTTCTGATACTTACTATAGAAAGTGTTGGAGATGGCGGTTACGGTTTAAGATGTGTTGAAAACGCAGGTAAGGATTGTTAAGTTGGTGTGTATATTATTTAAATCCACTGAAGATGCATGGATACAAAAGGTAAAATGTTGGATCGTAGTCATATTAGATTCAAATAAATATAAGTCCTATATACATATAATTCTCATATATCAGTTGACTCCATGCATATATACAGTAGATCGAGTATATGTAAATAAAGAAGTCGATAAGAATAATTAGACAGTAATGTATTTTAGAGCCAGAATAGTCCAATAACTCACCAAGGTATCACAGCACGGAAGAGATCGGAAGTCCAACCACAGTCTGAACATGCATACACGAAGGAATTTACAATGTAAAAGTTGATATACTCGAGAAATACTTTGGATCTTCACAGATAAACGTTAGGTTGTACATTAGAGTTTATGGATGGCATTGAACGAAGTGTTTCATACAATCTACCTTGCGACAAATTAACATTTCATAAGTACTGGTAGTTAAGTTTTTTTCCGAAAGGCATGTAAGTTATATACTTGATTACATAGTGGAATCACGGATCGAACTGTTGAGGAGTTCTATTCAATGACGAATATGAAGTTCAAAACAAAATGTCTTTTGTTTGTAAAGAAAAAGTAATTTCCCATCGTTATTTTAATGTTTTTTTTTTAAAGTAATATACAAATATCTTAGAATAGCTGATTACTGATTGACTAGTTTCAGATATTGTAGTTCGGTGGTGTTTGTCTAATTATGTAACTTGTTGGAATATTTTTAGAAACCTCTAATATACGGGTTCTAAAACTGTACTTTTACCATTTACATAGCAAACATGATTATGTGTACATTCAAATTTTGTAGATTAATAATGGAATCTGTGCAGGGTTTGAAATCATTTAACATTCTAGCTGAATCATACAAAACCAAAGCTGAATATTTATCAGCTTGCTTTAGTGTATGTGCGTTGAAGGGACTGTTCAAAGATATTATTGTTGATATTTCGTCAAGCAGATTACTTTTATAGTACGGCCCAGTTACAATCGTATGGAAAATATAGTAATTTTGATCATTACAGATCGGTGCCCATACGCGTGTACCTCGTGACTACCAGTCCCCAAGCCGTAATGAAAAACACATGATGAATGGATCAACCAGACAGAATTGTATTGTATTTCGATACATTCCATTATATATACACTAAACCTGAACATGCAACACACTAATAGAGCGAATAACATCTATGTAAAACGAGAACAATAATGACTAAGGACTCAGGGTACAGATACATGATTAATGGATCATTGTTCCTAAATAAAAAATGATATGATAACAGTTTATTAGTTTAATGGGAGGTTTAGGCGATGGAAACATGACAACAACAGAAATACAATAACCGATTTAAATATACTTAAAATAAGTGAAATAGTTTTCTGACAAAACAGTTCAGAAAATTAGTTAGTCTTCTTGAATCATCCGATATAACAATTACATGATGAGTTGGAAAATTGTTTTTAAATTAAATCAATTAGTTTACTTTATGAGTTTCGATAGTGTAATATGAAGACAGAGATGATATGAAAAATATTTTTTTTGGTTCATTAATGTTATACATTCCGCATAATCTTGTTACACAGATAGTTGTCAAGGCATTTATGTATAAAATTAGGAACTAATGAAGGTCAAGCTAAATAAAAGACCTAATGACTACAATGCCATAATTGGAGTCTGAAGAAATAGTAGCCTTAAATTAGGTACGCCTCTGGGTCCTGATAAGGTTAATGGTTGGCGGGTGAGCAGTTTTTCAAAGACGCACACAGAGTTTGGTGGGTGATACATAGGGACACCAGCAAACTAGACCTTCAGACTGATTTAGATGGCCCAAAAGTTAGTGTTTGGCAACAGACTATAGTGAAAGTGAACTAATATAAACCGGACACATGGATAGCTGCTAGAGGATTCCTAGTGTCATGAGATTTCCGGGATATTTATCTAGTGTCTATTATTATTGTAACGAGCTATTTAAAACCTCTTAGTTATTTTACTTTTGCGTATTGGTGTCCTGGTAGCCATTCCTCTGTTTTACAAAGCAGTCTAAACAATCGTTTCCAGCTTGCTTTTTAAAGGAATCATGTTTCTCCCTAAGGGTTTTATTACTACGCGGTAACATAATGAGATAGTAACATTTTAGTCGTCAGTTTCAAGCCTCAGTAATCACTAAAAAACTGTTATCAACAGCAAATAACAAGCCCTTGAAGAATACTGTCAAGGAAGTTGAACATTCGTACCACTAAATGTTGTTTGGTTGTATCGAGTTCCATTGTTAGCGGACATTGGTTCCGGAACAATTGAGCGAACGTTCTGTTACTGTTGCAGTCAATAGTATTCAGAAGTACACTTCTAATTACTTTCTATATTTATTGTATTGTTTCAGACTATTGTTATAGTCATCGTTATTGTTATTGCTGTCGCTGCTGTTAATGTATTCGGTGTAATTGGAGTAATTAATCGTTTTTGGACGACTTGTTGTTATTCCTTTGGGTTTTGGAGATAATATTCAAGGTCGATACTCGATTAATTTGGAGAATTTGGTCGGTGGAGAAAACAATAGTATTCTGAACTCCGGTAATTCGCTCAGTCGTAGCTTTCAGTCGGCTAATTTGACAAATACCTTGCTGAGAAATGCAGTATTATGTGTCAGATTTTAAGCCTTATAAACTGCTGTTTGTTTTATTTTTAAATATCATAGTCGCAATGAATATACAACAGAATCAATCAAACAATCGATGCCTGTTACCCCATGTGGAGCATAGGCTGCCGACCAGTATTTGTTGCTGTGTGTGGGATACGAGAGTTAGCTAGGTCATCTGCAAAGTCCAAGTCATCTAGTTTCATCCCCGTTTTCCACTGTATTTAGAGTTTGTCTCAAGATGTTGCAGTCTTCATGATACAGTCAACCACCAACAGGAAGTGAGGGAGAAGAGCGACAGTAAGTAGCCTTGTCTAAAACCGGTCTTCACTTTGAATGAATCTGTGAGCTTACTTCCATGCAAAATTTTACAATGTATTCCGTCATAGGAGTTCCAAATGATGTTGACTATCTTTCCGGTTATGCCATAATGCCGTAGAAGGCTACATAATATTCCCCTATCCTTGCTGTCAAATGCTTCTTCGTAATCGAGGAAGTCAAAGTAAAGGGTTGAATTCTATTCAAATGATTGTTCAACAATGAACCGTATAGTAGCAGTTTTGTCGATACATAATTGGTCTTCACGGAATCCGGTCTGTTGATCTCAAAGTTGGGCGTCCTTAGGATCTTTAATTCGGCTGAATAACACTCTGTTTAAGACTTTTCCTGGTATCGATAGAAGAGTGATACATCTGTAGTTCTTGCAATTGCTACGATCTCTTTTCTTTGGTTTCTTGATGAGGTATGTCTCTTTCCAGTCTTCTGAAACTTGTTATTCCTTCCAAATCTTCCTGAAGAGAATTTGTAATATCTTTGTAATCGCTGCTATATCTGTCTTCACTACCTTAGCTGGTATGTTGACTGGCCTTCGTGATTCGATATTCCTGATTTGTCGGATAGCCATTTTGATTTCTTCGATTGTTGGTGAGTCGGTGTTTATGGAAAGATCCGTGGCTGCTTCTTCAATGACTGGAGGGTTCAGTGGTGCTGGTCGATTTAACCACTTGCAAAAGTGTTCTACCCACCTGTTTCGTTGTTCATTCACTTTAGTGATTGGTTTGCCAGACTCGCTATTCATAGGCTGTTCTTACTTACTAAATTTCCCAGCTAACTTCTTCATTGTATCATATAGGTATCTCATATTTCATTCTCTTGCAGCTTTCTCCACCGTCATTATTAGGTCTTCATCATATTTTTGTTTGTCCGATTTGATGCTTTTTTTCACTTGCTCGTTGACTTCTGTCTACTTCGGTCTACGCTTTGGCCATCTCTGTTCTTATCCGGCTGTTATTAATTGCTAGCTTTTTGCTCCCCCTTTCTCGGATCTTGTCCACAGTACTAACATAAATCTATTCTTCATGGTTTTGTTTCTTGCGACCCAAAACCTCCTGACATGTTGAAGTTAATGTTTCCTTAATATCTTTCCAGTTGTCCACCATATTAGTTCTACCTTCTTCTAGCAGATCATGAAATGCCTGGAACTTATTGTTGTGTTTAAAGTTAAATTCATTGAGTTTGTCAGTATTCCAGAAGAGAGCTGTGTTAAACTCTTGTAAAACTGCTGCTCCAGTTGTCCAGTGCTTCTTCAGCTTCATTTTTATTTTAGCACCACCAGATGGTGATCTGAAGCTATGTCAGCTCCTCTCCTTGCTCTTACATCTTCCATGTTCCTTCTGATATTCTCATTGATGCAGATGTGGTCGATTTGGTTCTCCGTAATGTGGTCTGGTGACACCCACGTAGTTTTCTGTATACCTAAGTTGGTGGGGAGAATATGGTGCCACCTATATTAATTTTGTTCAATGCCCATCACTTTTTTCAATCCTTTCTCCCAGTCCATGTCATCCCATGATGTTTTCATTTCCCGTGTTGTCCATTCAAACCTTGGCGTTGAAGTCTCTCATCAAAATGATGAAATTCTTGCCTGGATGATTGACTGCAGCCTTGCATAGAACTGATCTTTGTCGTTTTTGTGGCTGTCGATGGTGGGAACGTAGCATTGGATGACATTCATTGCAACCCCTCCTTCTTTGTCTTGAACGATGCTTTGATGATCCTAAATCCATGAGGTTCCCATTCTATAAAAGCCTTCCATGCTTTTTGGGACAACATCAATGCCGCTCCTTGTGTGTGTGAGGCATTTTCTTCATAGTGACCAAAGTATTAAAGCACTTCTCCTGAGGGTAATCCTTGATATTCAGCTTGTAGCCGATTGGTTTCACTTATTCCAAGGATCACCAGGTTGTATCTTTTCATTTTTTTTCAGCTATTTGCATGCTTCTCCCTGTCTCTCAAATCGTGTGGACATTCCATGTACCGATGATAATAGTTGCTCTGGTTTTTAGATGGAGCATCGACCTCGTGACTTTCGAAGGAACTCGGCTTTCACTGTTAGGCATCATAACTCTTCGAAATGAAGACCTTCCAACTCTCAAGGCAGAGTTAAAGTGGTTATAAAGGTTTTTACTGGTTTTTTTTAGCAAGGTTATTGTTTTAAAGGATAAGGTCACTAACCCATGTCCAACCCTCCTGCATTATCCGCGGTTGGAATCGGCAGCAACCTAAACGGGCCCCAGGCGGGTTTGAATCAACAACAGAGATCATTGTAAATTCACACATAAAACTAAATGGAGATCAATTAAGTGATTGCGGTTGATACAGTAACGCGTGATAAACAGTAAAAGCCACTATTAGAGTGCCTGCATTCAAGATCGAGTTCTGATATCAAAAGGTCATCGATAGTTTCTGAACTCATATCCTGTTGTCTGAAGTGACAAACAAAATGAAATTTCTATTTGATGCTTTGAAAATGAATGATCCTTCACAGTGTTAGATCCCACCTAGCGAGTAATTTTTCTTAATTAACTAGCTCATGACTGTTTAGTAAGGCTTTTTTTTTAAATTTTCACCTGAGGCCATGACTGTACCTACATGCAATTAGCAGTGTTGAACTCGGAATATCAAAAAAATAGCATAAAGCTTGGAAAACTCTAAGGATTTTTTTGGAATACTTGAAGTAGTTGGGAATTTGATCTGAAACTTAGTTTATATGGAATGATCTTGGAGAAGCAGTAACAAGATAACTGTAATTTATCATTGTAACATTTGGGGTGATTAAAGTAGGCTTGAAGTTATTACCAGCTGGAATGACTTTTACACACTACTAATACTAACGTTCAAGCTTTGACTACTTTTAACTGCTGGCAACAATCTCACCACAGGACATTCGTTTTTCGAAGGTGTGTTAAATGCGAAAGCTAATTTTTCTGCCAAATATCAAGTAGCAGCTGACTTAATCATGCGTTCGCATCATTTGTATACGTGTTTTTGATTCGTTAATTCAAGGACTCAATTACATTTCAGCATAATGTACAAATCCGATTATAATTGTCGAAACGTAGTCCAATTGATTTTGTTTTAAAATAGGTCACTATATGTCAAGGTCAAGTTCGATGTCAAGTTAGATAACATTCGGCCCAAACGTACTTAGTTAACTGTAGGTATCGTGGTGCGTTAAAACATTGGTTGTCTTTTAGTTTTTCTCCGATATTTTGTTACTCAGCTAAGTCGTCTACTCAGCTCATTATTTATGATATTATTGTAGCCAGATATAACCTTGTGTATGTATGTAAACACATCTAAAGCGTAGGATTCATCTTTAGCTTTGTTTTTCACAGGAAGCTATGGAGCGTTCATGTTCTAGTATCCTACTAATGGGAATGTTTGCGAAATTATGAGGAATGTTTCAAATGTTATACTTCAGCTTTGTAAATCTTTATCTAGAATTTACCATTCAAATCACTTGCAATTGGCTTACTCTTGTGTACTTACATTTTCCGTCTAAGTACTGTAAAACTCTTGAAAGTTACAGTGACACGAGAAAACAATCCAGTAACTATCGTTTTTCATTGTGGTCTTATAATTTTAGTTGGATCTTGTTGCACCGCTCTCAGTGTTATCTTGTTGACAACATACTTGTATCTACTATTTTATCCCTTCTGTATTAATTCAGTAATTTCGGATCATCTAGTCAGTTTTGAACTATCGCCTGCTAACGTTACTAAGTACTGCCCTCCAAACTTCCATTCCGTCTACAAATGTGAGTAATAACGACTTAAACTGTCGGTTGTTCGTTAACAACGTAAGAATATTAGTAGATTTATGCCTTCACCACATAGTATACCTCTGCATGTTTCCATTCGCAGTGCTTTCACTCTTACTCTCTATCCCCAACCATACAGAAAACCTATAGTTTAAGTTTGTATCATGTTTTGTTTCAGGGTTGGAAAACTTGGGTAAGTCTTACATGAAATACTTTGTCGAATGATGTAATTAATTGTCTGAATGTTACGTTATCAGACACACATCACTTCAGGCTCATTTGGCTATCCAAATGTGGTTCATCATGTTGGAAAATCGAATCCAGAAGCTGCTGTTTCGGCGTTAGTGGATTGCATGCTTTTACGAGTCTATGCAACTAATCCGAATTACTTTTTTCTAACTATAAAAGTTAGGTTGATAGGTCGGTATTTAAATGGGAGTTCTCTCTATGTTCGGAAAAGGCTAATTAAGGTAATCTAGTTCCTTAGAAGCTACGTCTGAAGTGTGGTTGAAGGCTGATTTCATGGAGCCGTACTTACTATGAGTTATATTACTATTTAGTTGAAATTAGTTGTTAGAGATGTCTCAGTTACAACGTCAAACTTGGTTCATGCGTACATCAGTTCAAGTTGCCATGCCTCAGTTAGCAGATAGAGATTAAATTGTCGGACCAAATCCCAGAGTCGGGGAGGTAGTAACAGAGTAAGTACTACTGGAAAGGTATAGAGATCAAAGAGAGAATTATTAAGAGTTGATGGTGGGATTCGACCTTGTGTGCTGTTAGAGGTATGAGGGCAATTTTCACTTCCTGGCTGCTTACACCATGGAAGGATATTACTTCTTGAGGTACCTGAAAAAGAAACTAGGTTAGTATTGGTCATAGTGACCTGAAAGCGCGATCGCAGAGCCCAAGGGACAACTGCTTGAGGCCGAACACGCACGGCCTTGTTACGGGGAGTTTTTGAAGTGGTAGCTCCGTTCTTTAGAAGGCTTCACTGCCCGAGACAAATCGGTGGAGTAAGGTGAGGTGTGACATTTTTACGGTCGACCTTTCCTAACCCCTTCCTTCCGTTAAGAAGGCAGCATCGCTGCAGATGCTGGTTATCCTAGAGAAACACCTTACTGCTGTCACACCTCGCTGCAGTCAGCAGTACGACTTCGCCCTCAAATCTTAGGTTGCTCCCCTTAGTCTTATTGCTCTCCAACAGACCTGTTTGGTATTGTAGGATCTATTGGAACATGCGTTCCAGCTAATATAGATCAGTTGGGTCACCACGATAGGCAAGCCCAACCACCATGTCAAGGTTGCAGCTACGGTCGGGAGTAAGAGATGTTGATGATATTGTTCAAATTTCGTCACAGCAGATTATGTCAATTCACTCCTCTTCCTTTAGCTCTTCAGTTCCAGTATACCGTCATACATATGTTTTCAATGTTTGGCTATTCTCATTGGTATTCAACTTGCTAATTTATCTTGTGCTGTGGTATGGCACTTAGAATAAAACATTTGCATCGGGTTCTACGTTGATTATGATTGTTACAAATTACTCAGTCTGGCATGAGGTTCTTTGAAAAATAGTAGGACCCTCAGCTACGTATATACTCATTGATCAATTTCCATAGATCACTTCACAACGAGTATCTGTCAAATTTGGTTTATTTGTTACCTGTTATTTCAAATTCAGAAAAATATATTACTAACTAGTTGAGATGAAACAAGATTTGAAATGTCATCGCACCTCCTTAATCTACAATATTCTCCATTTTTAGGTTTCCTATAATCTTTATCTCAACCTTAGTTATGTCTTCTCTACCCGAAGGTTGGGTATCTCGAACTAGTTCTAGTAGTGGTTTGTTTCTGTTTTCCTTCTTTAGCTAAACAAAATCTTTTTTTAAAGGGAAACCATACTATATCAATACGGTTACAAATGAATCACAGTGGGAATTTCCTCAGCATCCAGCCATATCATCTACTGACAAAGTTCGTTGTGCACATCTATTAGTGAAGCATAATCAATCTCGACGTCCGTCATCGTGGAAACAGCCAAATATCACTCGTTCTAAGGATGAAGCTTTGACTTTAATAAAAAGTAAAATTTTTATTATTCTGCGTACATGGATAATTAATATTGGAAGAGTTTTCGATAATAACCTTCATTTTAGCTATGACATACTTCGTCCACCATTCATTATTACGCTTAATCCATAACAATTGTTTTGGGGAATATTTCCTTCTTAGTAACAAAAAATTCTCATTTAGAAATTAAGTAAAGACTTTTTAGACAAAAGCAAGTGGATGAGTGCTACCGCCGCATAAGCTAACGTAGAAAACATTAACCTGATTAATTAGGAGTGGATGAAGGGGGTTTCAGCGTCTCATCTTTCCTTCTGCCATACCAAATCATCCTAGCACAAATAGCTAGTTTGTTGCATTAAATATTTTTGTTCTTTTTCCGTCCGGATAATCTCAGCCATAACGTTTTTCACGGAAATTTGAAACTTCATTTGTTTTGTCTGATATTGACTTGGTTACTTGTATTTGATGAGACTTTAGGTTATATGGCTCAAAATCGTTGGCAATGGCGCAGTTGCATCCACTCCTTGTCTTCCTCCAAATTCTAGTTTTTGAGCTTTTCATAATTTTCTCTTTACTGAATCGCTTTTTTTGTTTCAAATCTTATCTTTCATTTCTATACCTTTCCATTAGTACTTACTCTGTTACCACCTCCCCAACTGTGGGATTTGGTCCGACAATTTAATCTCTATCTGCTAATTGAGGCATGGCAACTTGAACTGATGTACGCATGTACCAAGTTCGACGTTTTAACTGACTGACTGACAAAAACAAGCTGTTTTGTGGATTCTTGCATTTGATGAATGTCTTTTTTAAGATTTGGAAGGAGGAACGTCTACTTTAAAGGTAAAAGATCTAAAATCGTATTAATTCGTATCGGAATTATTTCTGCTTAATAGGAATACATTGAATGAAAACATACAATTTATAATTGGCTACTATGGAGATTTTTGAATTGGATATCAAATTAACCTGGATCAGGAAACTATTGATAACCAGGAAACACTGAATAACAGCAGTAGGCGGTGGATAAGGTCGGGGTATATATCACGAATTGACCGAAGTTTAAAATATCAATTACTAGATGATATGCACAATAACCTATGGATTAAGTGTTCGCCATGAAGCGTGACGATATTAAACTTGGTCCTTAGCGAAGTCATATGCATACATCGCTAACGAATTATATACTAGGGAGATATAACTTTTTCAATGCTTCCTGGTTTTCTGTGGTTCTCTAACCCAAATTGATTTCTAGTATCGAATTCAAACATACAATTTAGTTATGCTGTCGTTTACATTTGACAAGGATGTAGATTTATATTTACATAGTAATCAATGTCATTGTTATCTAATCTTTGGTGCTGATAGAATTTTATCGATCTAGTTGCAACGTAATCACTCGTCTACGTGATTTGACATCACGTACACTAGATGGTTCTAAGCAGTCGGTAGATAGCCATACTTATTATCAGCAAGAATGTACCTATAATACTCCCAGTGGAGTTCGGACTGTGGTTATCCAGTGCATTTATCAAAACGTTACTACTGACCTCTTCGGCTCATGATTGACCTAGTATATATGATTACGTAGATTGATCACAGTTTAGCTTATCTAAGGAAACTTTTATTTATTACTCATGTGTACGTGTATTTTTTCTTCCCCGCCTATGAACTCTTCCACTTAGAATACAAGAAACAAATTGAAACTGGCGAATGTACATTTGAAGAACTTGCTCGAACTGAAAGTGATTGTAGTTCAGCTCATTCAGGTGGTGATTTGGATTTCTTCAGTCGTGGTCAAATGCAAAAGCCGTTTGAAGAAGCAGCTTTTAAACTAAAAATTGGTGAGATGTGCGGACCGGTTTATACAGACTCTGGAATTCATCTAATCAAACGATTGGCGTGATAATCAAATTGAACAATTGCACGCAGTCTTCTCACCTCTTCGTATTGTAATTAAACAAAAGACAATTATTCTTGACTTTAGTCCACCTCGTTTACTGTTTAGTACTTCGGTATTTAAACCGTTTGTTATACGATTTTGCGACCGTAGTTGCTTTTTTGACGTTGTAGTCGGGTTCGCTTATCCTGTATTGGCTAGGACACTTATTTCTCTAGGTCCCACAATGCCATACAAGTCAACTGAAAAGTGGTAGAACTAATTTAAGGCCTAAAAATAAGGTCTTCATGACCTCCCCACTAGGGTGTGTCAAAATTAAGATATTTTACTTCGGCACCTCGCATTGTAGCCATGCTACCTTCCTATAGCATAGGGGTGTATTTGGAAAAGGTTGGATCTTGAAAAAAACTCTATACTCCACAGATTTTCGTCTTTGACAGTGAAGCTCTACAATCACTTAAGACAATAGGAAATATTCACGAAACACCTTTGTATGCTGTCGGTCTTAAGTGACTGTGCTTTGGACTGTACGGTAAAACTCCCAGGTTATAAAGGCCACCTCCACCTCGGTTTCCTCATCAAGTTATCCAGGATGAAACACCACATATTTTGAGCAACTGAAAAGTAACAGTAACCTACATACTCGTAACAGCACTAAATACCCCCTTCCCCAAGTCCACCTCGAAATCGTTTTGTAAATTTTAACTAGTGCAACTAGCTTTGAAACCTAGTGGTGTTATACGATTGTCCGGAAATAAGCAGTGTTACGGAGTTCATGATTACTACCTTAATGGTTTACATTCAAACGCTCTAACTACTAAACCACTATACTAAATGAAATCTTGTATTAATCAGTGCTTGTCACACATGGAGCACAAATTACCTACCAGAATTCTTCAACCAATTCTATCCTTAAATCTTTTCAGTTGTTGACGAGTGCTATGCATTCTCATTTTTACCTTCAATTCATAGCTTAATGAGGTCTTTAATCTTCCTCTTATTTTTTGGCCTTGATGATTCCAAGTTAGCACTTGCCTTGTGACGCAGTTTAAGTGATTTTTGCAATGTGTGTCCTATCCATCTCCATCGTTCTTACCTAATTTCACCTGGAAGACGGTTTGTTCTTTACCACTGTAGGTTGTTGCTGATGGTGTCTGACCAACAGATCCGGAGTTCCTTGCGTAAAGAATTATTTATAAATACCTGTGTATTTTAAATGATGCATTTCATAGTTCGCTAAGTTTTAGGTCCTTACAATAAAACAGTTATTATGTTTGTATTTAAAATCTTGATGTTAATTTTAGCTGACAGATGTTTTGAGTTCCAGGTATTCTTCAACTGTAGAAATACTGCTCTCCAATTTTTGGCAGATTGTGAAAGGCTTTGAACTTATTGTTGAGAGTTATCTTAAATGTGTTGAATTTGTTAGTATTCCGAAGAAGGGTTATATTAAACTTTTGCAATGCTATTGCTCCAATTGTCCAGTGCTTTTTTAGCTTTAGTTTCATTATGGCTACAACCAGGTGGTGATCTGGAGCTATATTAGCCCCTCTCTTTGTTCTTACGTCTCCCACAGTCCCTCTGAACTTATTATTGATGCTGATGTAGTCGATTCGGTTCTCGGTAGTGTGGTCTGGTGAAACCCGTGTAGCTTTGTGTATGCGTTTGTGGGAGAATTCGGTACCATCTGTAATCATTTTGTTGAAGGCACAAGCTTGCAAACCTCTCACTGTTTTCGTACCTTTCTCCCAGTCCACGTCATCCCGTAATGTCTTCATATCCGGTTTTGTCCATTCGAACCTTGGCGTTTAGGCCTCCTGTCAGAATAGTAAGGTCCTTGGCATTTCTCAATGATTGACTGTAGTCTCCCACAGAACTGATTCTTGTCGTCTTCATGGCTGTCGTTGGTGGGTACATAGCACTGGTTTATACTAATTGTAATCTTATTCTATTTCTTAAAAGATGCTTTGATGATCCTAGGTCCATGAGATTCTAATCCTACAAGTGCTTTGAACAACATCAGTACAACCCCTGTTTGTGAGGCATTTACCTATGGCTGGATGGTAACAGTATTTCTCTGGTGACTAATCTTTGATGTCCAGCCTGTGACTAATGGGTTTCACTTACTCTAAGTATTTTCAAGTTATATATTTTCATTTCCTCAGCAACTTGGATGGTCCTTTCAGTCCCTCATATTGTGCGAACATTTTATATATGTTAATTATTACTAGTTATCAGAAGGGGCATCGGCCTCATGACATCCTAAGAAGCTCGGCTTTCACCATGATGTATCATCACTGTTCGAAATGAAAACCCTCCAACTCCCAGGACAGTTTAAATAGCTCAAAAAACTTCTGGTTAGCGTTTTTCTAGCAAGTTATTTTACGGGATGGAGTTACTAACCCTATGCCCAACGCTTTTCCTTCATCATGGGCTTTACACTTGCAGTAACCCTAAGAGTGTTTGTGGAGTCAACGATGTTGGCTTAGTGAAATGTTTGGTTGGGGTTTCTATTGAGCCCAATGCTTAGTATCTATCTGATTACCTAAAAATACTAAGCAACTGTCTTAAACCAACGTTTAGGTACTCACCTGGTTTCCATGCGTAATGTAGACGATGAAAAATTAGTTGATAGGAGATAGTTTGTTTCAGTGAGCCAAAACCAACCAAACAAAATCCAAGAAGCTCAGGTGAAAGCAATTCTACTGTCATATCGTAGCAGGCATACCAAGATAACAGTGTACAGTAGGTGAAATATTATGTTAATGATTATCAGTGGCTGCTACAAGGGCTCCTATACAATCGAAAATATTTACACCGATGTTGTTATATTTAATACTTCTGGTGATTAGGACATCTATTATATGATTGAATACTTTAAAGAACGTAAAATGTAGAACATATATGTATCTGTTCTAGTTGCGACTTCATCAATACGTAAAATGTGTATCGCAGTAGCCGAAATACAATTGCTCGAAAAGTGACTGGTAATGGAAACAGCAGCTAGTTTTTCACCACTAATGCAATCATGATGATTCACTACCTCGACACTAGCACTTAAGTTAGCGTCCAGCCAGCAGCATCATTCGACCGTCGTCTCAAAGCAGCATTCAACTTACAGGAGACCGATCGAAGAGAAATCGCAGAATGCATAAAACGGCGTATCTATCTTGGTATGGGTGTATGCAAACCCATACATTAGAACTTCACCATTATCAGTGTTAAATGCCCATCATAGGTATTGATTTACTAAGCCGTCACAACCTGCTCATCGACACTAGAAAACGGAAGCTAGTAGATAGTAACACTGGGTTATCTGTTTGTGGAACAACCCCCCCTAGATTGGAGTTTATACTCAAACATTTTATTAACCCATATGTTTAGTGAAAACTTAACACGTATCCTGATCTAAATAACAACAACGGAATTACTATTTAAAACCAACAATGTTACGCATCATATCACGACTAAAGGTCAATTCTACGCATGACTTTCGGATTAAGAAATTCAGCACTAAAGCGAAACTACTACACTAGATGTTCATATCACTAGAAGCATCAATCACTTCATGAGCAGATCGCAGTGAATATTTCCCACTATATAGGATTTCAGATGGTGTGGAGGTTTATTGGTTAAAGCATTTAACTTTAAACCACTAGTTAACAACTTTGAATTTCGTGGCATTCATTTACGTTTGGCCACTTATGCAGTCTTGTTGTTTGTATTGTATACTGTTATGAATGATTACACTTGATGGACTATTTTCGGGCGATTATTTTATTTATTTTGATTTGTATATGCATTAAACACTTTGTTCCTTTTGTCCTAACGTTCGAATTATCCCAACCATCCATTTTTCCTATTAACTACAAACGGTGTCTAATTATCTGTATCAGTACTACTTCGTTTATCTATCAGTAATGTTGTTTTGTATTGATATTATTATCCTAATTGGATAATAATATCAATACAAAATTTTATGGATGTGAAACATGGCCTTTAATGATAGAGGATATCTGTAGGCTCCTAGTATTCGATCATAGATGTCTTCAAAACATTGCTCGTGTTTGCTGGGACCACCGAGTAAGCAACGCATGGGTTAGGAATAGAGTACTAGGTAAATACGGTAAGCCTATTGATGAAGTAGTAAATCTTCACCGGCTGAGGTGGTTAGGACATGTGTTGCGTATGCCTGACCACCGTCTACCGAAACGAGCAATGTTGTCTGGTGTGGGAGTAGGCTGGAAGAAAGCTAGGGGTGGCCAAACAAAAACATGGCACTAATCCATGAAGTCATTGACAATTGGGCTGAGCCATGTTAATAGGTGCAGACTACCTGGTTGGGACCCACACGATGATCGTAACAAATGGTTAGAGACTTTAGGTGATATGGCTCAAAATTGATTGCAATGGCGCAGGTGCATCCACTCCTTGTCTTCCTCCAAATTCTAATTTTTGAGCTTATTATGATCTACTCTTTACTGAATCACTTTTTATCTCAAATCTCATCTCTGATCTCTATGCCTTTCCATTAGTACTTACTCTGTTACTACCTCCCCTACTCTGGGATTTGGTCCGACAATTTAATCTCTATCTGCTAACTGAGGCATGGCAACTTGAACTGATGTACGCATGTACAAAGTTCTACGTTGTAACTGACTGACTGATTATTATCCTAATTGGGTTGTTGTGTGGTGCAGTTTTGCATTTATGTATTTAAATGAGTGTTTAAAGTATAATTACAAATAGTCCGAACTGGCTGACTCAGCACTTTGGTGTTCTTCCTATTTCAACTTAAGTGGCTAAATAGTATCAGGACAGGCCTGCAAGTGTGAAGTACAAAGTATTTTATCTCTTATCTAGTGAGGTCCTTATTCATAATTGCCAGAGTATTAATCACATTGGAATCGTAATGCAATAATAGACAGCTGTTCTGTCCCAGTGTGAGCTATTTAGCTTTATCAGTCAGTCATGAGCAAAGTATGTATGTATGTATGCGTATAGATTCAAGTCACCACACCACATTAACGCGATCAGATCAGATTTACACGAGAATATAATTCAACAGGAAGGAATGATGCAAATGTATGTATGCATGAACAATGAAAAAGTGGGTACACAAAAAATACACTTTGGCCTCTGTTAACGATTCTCAACCATATCACCCTTTTTATCCAACCACTGGACACGATTATCACGCGGAATCTAGCCAGACAGTTTTCATCTACCAACTTTGCTCAGGCTGAATGTCAGTAACTTCATGAATTGATTCCATGTTTTGGTTCGACCGTACTTACCGATCTTCCATTCTTCTCCTACCCCGGCCAACATCGTGTAACGAGGTAGGTGGTGGTATGGGGTATATCTTCGAACCATCCCAGTCGATAAAACTTAAGAACATCTTCGATGGATTTGCTACGTTTTTAGTACTCTGTGTCTAGCATCATTCCTGCTTATTCGCTAATTCAATAATATACTGGCGATATTTTGAAGATTTCTATGATCAGAGACCTCTAATCTACATATATCTTCTATTTTCTTCGCTAATATATTTCACCTCCATAAGTTAATACAGAATGAACTGTTGTACAGTACACTCAACCTTCCGTTACGAATTAACTATCTTATCTACCCTACAAATGATGGTTAGTGAAAAACCAACCAATCTTTCTAAATCTCAGCTAAGATTTAATGAATGAATCAAACAATGTAAAACATTCAATTTTCATTACTGTTTACAATCACAGATTAAATGTTTTATAATAATAAAATTAATTAGTGAAATATATCAAATCATCATTGATGATGATATTCATATTCATTTATCATCTTCCCATGGTCGCCAATATTTTTGCAACATTATTGATTTAACATTTAATTCAGTGTAAACATTCTTATTGAATTCATGTAATTGATCAATTTGTTTTATTGCATCATTATGAAGGTTACATTGATACAATGAATTAGTATTCAATAATTGTAATCCTTTTCTTTTATTCAGATTTTGTTTCATTGTTGTTGATTTCATGCATTGAATGTTCAATGTTTCTTTGTTTAAATTGACATTTTCAATGTTTTCAGTTATTTCAATTAATTTATCTAATAATTGAATATCTGAAGTCTGTTGGTTAAAAAAGTTGAAATAAAAATAAAAGTGAAAGTTATTTAAGAAGTTTAAAGTGAAAATTATGAATACACATTTGAATAATAATTTCGGAAATACTTCCATAGGTCATTTAATTTGTATTGTGACTAGCAAGTGGAATCCTATTTGGGACTCATCGGCTGGATGTACCTGCATCCCAATGTTGATGTTCACAGTGGGATTCGAACTCAGTCCGGTGAATAATCGCTATATCGAGGCAATCCGCTTAGGATGCACATATAGCAACAGTGACTGACCAGCTTCAGTCTATAACAAATCAATGGGAATATACAAATTCATCCTACTTCAATTGGTCATGTTTTCTGAGACCACTGAGTAAGAAATACGTGAATTTTGAATAGAGTACTAGGCAAATATGGTAAACTGATTGATGAAGTTGCAAATTTTCATCACCTGAGATGGTTAGGAGATGTGTTATGTACGCCTGACCACCGCCGACCTCGACAAGCACTTCTGTCTGGTGTAGAAGTTGGTTGGAAGAAAACTAGGAGTCGCCAAATCAAAGGGTGGCACCAGTTCATGAAATCATTGACGATTAGAAAAAGCCATATGAATAGGTACAGATTACCTGATTTAGGTCCATACAATGGTTTTAACCAATGGTTAGAGACTGGGAAATATTTCTCAAAATCGCTCGGAATACCGCAAGTGTATCCATGCATTGTTTTCCTCTAAGTTTCTCAATCCAACATAATTTACTTTTTACTAATTTATATTTTATCAAATCTTTCTCTAAGTCTCTTCATTAATACTAACTCTATTATCACCTCCACTACTTCGGGATTCGATCCGACAATTTAATCTCCATCTACTAATTGGGGCATGGCAACTGTATGTATATATAAAGGAATGTATGAAATATGATTCGACTCTGTCTGGTTGTTTTATCGGCTCGTATTCTTCTTTTTAGGACTTAGAACTAAGTAGGTATAGGGCAGACGCGCAATTATCGACTAGGCACACCTAATTGGCATTCAGTCAACCAACCGAAAATTTGTCATGACTTAACAGAGTAGCATCAGGAGTTTTGAAATGAACATTGTTACGTGGATCCTCTATGAAATTAACGCATTTGCTGTTAGAAACAGATAACATGCAATTGATAAATGTAACCGAACTAACCTTTTCACTGCAGCCAAGGAATGAATGTATGCGATCGTATTCAATTCTTTCTAGACGTCGACGATACTGTTCTATAGATGCTTTTGTAATTTTTTCCTAGAACAAAATAATTATGATTATTTCTTTTTCATAGTGACATAACTATTCAAATACCATAGAGAACTATCATCGCATGATAATGAATATTCTTGTTAGCAAGGTATATTCACCTCCTTATGACAAATGATCATGT
Source organism: Schistosoma japonicum (assembly GCA_025215515.1). NCBI lineage: Eukaryota > Metazoa > Platyhelminthes > Trematoda > Strigeidida > Schistosomatidae > Schistosoma > Schistosoma japonicum. The sequence continues at coordinate 4,587,088 of CM046069.1, read as the reverse complement.
AATATACTCTCGTTTCTAAACGATAACATGATCTGTAAATTAGTATAATGACTGACTCGGATCACTTCGTAGGTCTTTTTCTAATCTGTCGTTGACGTCTAAATTATGATTATTTTGAATCGGTGGAGTTTCTTAATCTTCCGTTGGCATTTACAATGTCGACATCACCTTCGTCTACGAATGAACCAATGATCAGTTATTTTACAAAGCGCGATTGTATATCGAAAACATTCAACAGAAAACTTAGAGATGAACAGTTACTCAAAGTTATGTTGGCGCTAACTTTGAATTTCGGTTACCGGACTTTGAACGAAGTATTCCGACTCGCCAAGACCAGTATAATTAACGCCCACAATCGAGATTTAAATTAGACACGGCGTTTTTTCAGTGTGGTTGTAATCCTTTTGATTAAACCTCCTTTTTCATTTTCTTAAATGTATTCTTGATTTGTAAGACTGACTCTTTTGTAATAAGTATTAAAGGAACATTAAATTCTGACCACGACTGTTAACGAGGGGCAGTTTGTAAAGTCATTGAAATGTGCGGCTTTAGCGTAGGTTAATGTAAATTAGGTAGCTACACCATCTTAATTTAATCGAGTGAAGTTTGACTATTAGTTGATGTCAGTTTCACATCTACAGACGATTTTCCAACTTTTCAACTGGATCTATCATATCTCAATAGATTAATATCGTCCTTAGTTGTACATATATGTTTTGAGTAACATCAGGAACATCGACATTAAGGTATAGATACATGCAGCTAATGTATATCCCATTAAAAATTTCACTGTTAACTTCTGTTCAACTCTGAAGCTAATTTGATCGCATAAACACTCAGATCATATGCTAATCAATACTATCCAACTCTTCAAACATTTTAGATCTTATTGATAGAAGCACTTTATTATTTAAAGTAACATTTTATCGATTTTAATGTATAAACATTTAAAAAAGGGAACATATTACACTGAAATTTATTACCTTATCTGATATCAGATCAATATTTACATGGATTCTACTTTGTTCATTTGAATCAGTAGTAACCATGGTTACCATATCTGATTTATATCCAGTACTAGGACTCTTTGTTGTTAATGTATCCATTAATCTATCAGCTGCATGTCTAAGTATTTGTATTCGTGTCATCTGAAAATAATTGTGAAAAAAAAAAACAGAAACAGTGAAAATAATCTTTGTTTAAAGTTAGATTATGTTAGCTGTATGGAATACTGTTATATGTGTTTTCTCCTATTTTGAACTTGTCAGTGAATGTACTTTCATGTGTATGTGTTTCCACGAAGTCTCGAACTCAGTTTGTTCATATCAAACTCTACTAAATTCATCATCAAACTACTGACTCATAATTTACAGAAAGGTACAAATACTGTTAAATTAAGATTGATTATTGAAGAAAGAAAACTTCCTGAACAAACTTTCGAATTATCGTATTGTTTACTAATTAACTAATTAGTAGTATAGAAAAACTAACAGTAGTAATTACGTGGTTAATGCACAGCATAATCAATCATTATTTGTTCGTTTTATAACTTACAGTACAGCTACTTCAGTCTAGACTAATAGATAAGTTTAATAGCTATTAGCTTATTTAAGAAAGTATGATTTGAAGTCAAGCACACTGATTTATATTTACATTAAATTGTGATGCCACTGGTTCGAACTCCACTCTGCCTATTTGGTATTCAGTAGTATTCATCAGTATAATATTGTTTAGTCCTTCATATTGATAATAATAATAACAGAGTGAATTGTGGAGACAAAGAACAACGATTAGACTGGATAAACATTACTATTAATTTCCTTTCGTTCAATTCTCATCAGCTACACAATACAATCTGTAATAATTAAAGAAAGTTTTTTATATTAATGTCATCAGGTTTGTTAGGAGTGAACTAGTGTGTAACATCATCCTTGTGATGAATAGATTATGTTGAAAAAGTTAATAGAATTGAATAATAACTATTGTAATTAGAATATAATTCCTAATCGAAAATTCTTGAGGAACAGTACTGTTTGAAATGGATCATGGTTGCCCTGCGAAATCCAGGAAGCGGGTTTCATCCTATCTAGGACTCGTTAGCTGAATGTGCATGCACCCCAGTGTTGATATTCACACCTAGACTCGAACTCAGTTTCTCTCCGTGCCAAACACAACCACGGCCATCATTAGGCTACTGAGATACTGGTTACCAACGATTAAGAATAACATTCATTTAAAAAGTTTACACTCGTAAAACTGGAAGAATTCAAAGGTGTTCAGATTGAAATAAATGAAAAGATCAATAAAGTAAACGATATTATAAAATGAGGTTGATTCTTCATCAGAATAAACGGATTAACTCTTGATTCTAGGCATTTAATTGTTATGGCTTCAGCAAGTCTTAGGAGTGTAAAGCTGGAATGAGTTACCTATAATCAATTCGTGATAGCATGGATCAGTTGTTGGGGTCATAAATAACGTTATTTTGGGGTTAACCAATCAGTCATGATCATTTTATATGCACTGAGAGTGAGTAAACACTAGCTAGCTGAATTGTGATTGACGAAGAAAATCGAGGGTCTAATGTTTTGTCTCATTTGAAACTTGTAAGATAGATATTTCCGCCTGGCATGTTCCAGGTGTATATATGCCAATTAATGTGAAAAAAATTCAAATACAGTCGAATTAAGGAAGAGCAACGAACATAGGAGAATATAATGAATTCTCTCTATAGCTACTCCTTACAGTCCACAAACAACGGTAATGATTACTTAGAACTAATGTATCTACTTTGTGCTGTATTCGTGAAGATTTATCAAATGACAATGACTATAAAAATGTCGCTATCACGTGAAGGAAGTGTTAAGAAGAAGTAGAACTAGTTATTTTTTATGCAAATATTCTTATTATTTTTATTAATTGTAAAGTTGTCGGTAACCAGTACCATTATTTATCTTTCCTGCATTGACTTTGCTGTTCCTGGATTGGTTGTTGTCATTTTTAGTGTGTTAATTATTCTAATTGTTACATAGCCGTTATTAAACGTATGTCTACAACGTTGGAACGAAATAGAATTGAATATTCTAAGTGCTGTGTTTGTGTCTTCTTGATTTAGTTTTTTAGTCACGTAATTCAGTTTGTGTATTGTTAGTTACTTGTTGTTGTATCTGATTTGTTTGCTTAGATCAGTTTACGAGTCAATGATTATAGTTAGAAGTATTGTTTTGTATCGACGTAGACGGAACGACAGATCACGAAGAACAATGGTATGAATTTGAATTGAATGTCTGCTTCTAGAATTCTCATATGATGTTAGTATTCAACTGTTAGAATATTTGGTGAAACTATAAAGTACCTAAAGATGACCCATCCTATTCATGACCTTGAGTCATTGTTAAACAATGTAACAGCAGGTTATGAAGTGGTTAGTTATAAAAATGTAATGTATGGACTAGTATTCGGCTTTAGATAGGATCAATTTCATTGTACATCCTAATGAAAAATTTTAATAAAAAACATTCATATGAAATAAAGGTGACATCATAGTTACTAGTTTTTGTTACTTTAGAGAAACAACTATCGTTCAAACTCAACGCTTAGATTCATTCCTTGAGTTATGTACTTCATAGAACTTGGCATGTATGTTCATCGATCCGAATTGACAAATCACATGATCGACTCAGTAGTTATATGGAAAATGTGTAGAGATACAGAATATTACATACGGATACACAGGTAACAGGATAATTTTAAGCTTACGATAAAATCCACCCAGTCCATTGTGACCGATTCTGGGCCATGTTACCCAATATCTCCAACCACTGGTTACTACAATTGACCATACTTAAACCAAGTAGTCTGGCTCTACCAACATAGTTAAGATTATCTGTCAATGAATTAATAGACTGATAATATATTTTGGTTTGGCTACTCCTTGTCTTCTTCCATTTTTCTTCAACTTTAAGGCAGGTATTGGATGGGCATAAGTTATACATGTACTGACCATCTCAATTGAGGAAGATTCACAATAGCATCTCTGCTTAATGTCCTACGTCCAACCTTACGACTACATTTTAATTTAACCCAATATTTGCATAATTCCATCATATTTAGTGCCATTTTTTAAAAATAATCTTCATTATAATGACATAAAGTGTGTAGACTTTGTTGTTAAAGAGAATCCATACGAAATATCATGAATTCCATTTCACTCTAACACATTCGTTGTTATTACCTTAGTGAAATTAATAAATTGAAAGTAAAGATTGCATCATTATCATGTTGGTTGTCTAAAGCAAACACCTTACTATCATCACATCTCTGCACAATCGGTAATACGACTTCGCATTCGGACTATAAGTTCTAAGCTTTTAGTTTTACTACTCTTCAACTAACTTACCTGGTATGATAGAACCTTAAGGAACGATCGTTCTAACCAGTAGAGTTCAAATTATTCATCATGATAGTCAAAACCTACCATCATATCAAGGTAGCAGTAATGATCGGGAATCAAAACACTTTTCTATGTAAACAACTTACATCTTTATTGAGTCCTAGTGTATTACGTAGATGATCAAGACGATGATTAATTTTCTTACGTCGTAATCTTTCTGCATCTACCTTCTTCAATTATAATAGACAAAAGAATAAAAGAAACAATCATGAGTAAATAAAGATTTCAAGGAGTTGAGTAACAAATAGAAAGTGTTTTCTTTTCATTTATCTATCTAATTGCCTTGTAAGCTGTGTTCTATGAAAGTTAGTAAAGGCATATACCTGGAAAGAATCATCGATAAACAGGAGGCGGATTTGATGCATATATAGAGGCACGGATTGGTAAGCGAGATCATAGAAAGAATTTTTGTGGCTATGGAACATCTGGAACTTGAAACAACTGTCAGCCAACATTTGAGTCAGAATTTTCAGTGAAAGTATCATGACGATTCTACTGTATGGAAGTGAAACTTAAAAAATAATTAAAATCGTCATCCAAAACATACAGACATTTACAAACAGTTGTTTGCGCAAGATGCTTCGGATCCCCTAGACAGATACCATCATCAACAACCTACTGTTATAGAACAAGCCAATCAACTTCCACCTGAGGAAGAAATCAGGAAAAAACGATGGAGGTGAATAAAGTACAGATTGTGGAAGTGGCCAAAATGCGTCACAAGTCAAGTGTTAACTTAGAATCTTGAAAACCAAAAGGAAAAAGGAAGACCACAAAACATATTAATTTGGGAATTTGAGACAGACATGAAAACAATGAATAGCACTTGTGGTGAAATGAGAAGGGAATTTAAGGATGGAGTTGATTTCAGAATCCTCTTACACAGGTCTATGCTCCACAAGGAGTAACAGGCATTACTTAATTAGTGTATAAAATTGATACATAATTCAAAATACTATAGAATGTTTGGTATTCTAAAACATGTATAAAGAAATGAAGTAACGTATATCATTGAAGAACAGTTACTTCTTAAATTTTATTTCGACTCTATTGGAATAGGATACTGTTCATTTATTTAAGAACCAAGTAAATCAATTTGTTAAAGATTGATGTTGGCAAAGTACCATTAAAAACTAAGGAGAATTAGACAGTTGTTTCGTCAAATATGAAACTTCCAAAACAATGTACACCATAAATTCCGCACAGGAGCTTCAGGTTAATCAACGCCTAACTATTCGCGTCATTTGGCCAGACGACATCCAACTGTAGAATTTCCACTTCAATTAATTTGTGATAGATAGCACGACGATCATCCAATTTTATCGGTGATAGCTGTTTCACTTCCAATAAGTTTTAACTTCATCAGTCATAACTTCTGACTAGATCTTCAGAAACATCTTGAAGTTAATCACTCGTGAGATAATTATTTAATCAACTAAACTTGTAAACTATTTTAGGTTTATAAAGTTTCATTTTTTATATCGTCACTTTATAATACAAGATAAGTTCATGTTACCAACTAACCGAATAAGAATCATTTGAATGATTTACTCTACTAAACACTACAGTATTCAATATACAGTAATTAGTATTATGAAGAGAAAAATAAGAATGTGTTACTTCATGAATAGTTCTTGTCTCGGTGAATTCCACTTTCCTTACCCCCCCCCTTCACCCGACTTCCACCACCTTAAAGTTGTACAATTGTCAATATTCATACATTTCCTGTCATTATCATTATATTAATAAATATCAATAGTAGTTGATAATGTTGCTAACTAAATGAACATAGCAACAATAAACACAAACGTTATTTCTATGAGTACTCTTTAATCTGTCAGTGTGAAAGAAAGAGTTACGTAATATGCTATAATGAGTTCCTTTTTTCATAAAACTGAAATGAAATATGTTCAAAAATGAAAATAACTTAGTTCTAGGTAAATGGTGAATGAAGATGTAGAGAGAGAAGTAACAATGTTCTTTAGAGAAGAAATTGTTTCTGAGTTTAGGACCAAGATAAAATTAAGAGTTGAACAAGTTTTGAATAGTTAGGTGTTCCTCTAGAAGCCCGGTTATCTTCGGCTTTATTCTTCTGTGGGTTCATGGATGCGCACTATTCAGAAGTTTTACACTAGGGCTAAACAGGTGAGTAGCACTTTCTGCTTTCTATTGATTGTCTAACTCAAGTTAATCAGTGATATCAAAAACAATCATCTACACAAATTCCTACTATACCTATCACTATGAACAATAATATGGATATAAAGTATGGCCTTAAAAGTAGATTACATTTGTAGGTTACTGGTGGTTGATCATGCATACCCTCGAAACGTCGCTCCCATTTGTTGGTCTACCGACTAAATAGTGCTAACGTTAGGAACAGGATACAGTAGAAATATAGTAAATCAGTCGATCACTGACTAAAGTGATTTGCACTTGCTTAAGCATACCTCATCACTAACTACATCTGTGTGCTATTATGATTGGGTTAAAAATAAGATTGGAGAAGACTAGATTTGGACGAAAATCAAAACATATTAGCCATCCATAAAGTTACTGACTTCTGGTCTTAAGTGTATTGGTAGAGTTAGATTATTTGGTTGTGGTTCGTACGGTTGTCTTAACCAATGGTAGAAGACACTAGGTAACATGGCTGGGAATCTATTACAAAAACGCGGACAAACTCAACTTATCAATTTTCCGGAGCTCTGAAAATTCTATATACCTTCCTATGAATTAATTCTTCGTTAATGACTCGTTTTCTGTACCCATGATTTTGTTACCATTACTGATGTCATTAAAACTTCTACTACTTTTAATATTTATCCTCTTGTAATTCTGATGTACTATGTTGTAAATAACTAACATGCTGAATCACTAAAGTACATGGTATATGGCTTATAGTAATATCCACTAAGTCCTGTTTAGGATTCGTCAACTGAATAATCACTTATATTACCACACATGTAATACACATTTGAATACTCAACAGCGGTATTCTATGATTTACAATGTTCTTCGAAATGCTCTGAATCAATGATGTATTAATGAATGACTTTATGAGTTAACATAATCAAGACCAACACAGTAATACATCAATGTTATTGAATGAAGCAAAGAACAACTACTGACATAAATGAATATTAAGTTATGTGTACTACACGAGTTCTCTTCAACAACTTGTATAATTCATCAATTCTTAGAGATTACGTCAACTCATCAAATCATTCATCATGATTTGGCAGTTCATCTTAACAAATCTCAAATTATTAATTTAGGGAAAGACATTAAGAATTTAGGATGAAACAGCTGTCAAAATTCCTCCTGGTTTTAAATGTTACTGAACTGAGATCAAGCTTTGCTTAGTAAGTAGGAGTAGGATGAAAAAATGGTATAGGCAGCAAAACTATAACATGATATTAGTTCATGAAGTTTTCAACTGATGTTCTGAGCCATATTGGAAGATGTAGACTACTTGGTTAGGGTCGGTGTTATAAATCGCTATCAGTGAATGGAAACACTGAGTGACATGGATCAGATCCACTTACGGTGAAGCAAGTTAATTCCCTATTTATCTTCCTCTAGGTTCTAACTTCTATCATTCCAATTCTCCTTAAATTATGTTGTTGTGCTAATAAAGTAGATACGATCTACTCGTGGTCATATTGTATGATAACTTGTATCTACGCTTATATATATCCGATTCTATGTTACTCATGACTGATTGAATACTAACTAATGATAAACATTTCAACACTTAATGTTCATGTAAATACAGATATATTGAATTATCTTAAATCAATACATAATCAGTAGTATGTTGTTGATATGACAACAAAATAAATTGATTAATGCTGATATCACGAATTGATCTGAACCAGACAACCATTGATCACCTGGAAGCACTGGACAGCTTTTTCGTCCTAGTATGGGACTCCTCAGAAGTGCGCATCCACGACCCTGGTGGGGATCGAACCCAAGACCCTCTGGCTCCGCGACGAGCGCTCTACCATTGGACCACTGAGCCGGCTCCTAATGGTTGATATTTATAATTCAGTCAATTCATGTTACGTTTGCGCGACCTCATCCATTGTCATCGGTGAGTTATTGTCACACACCCGACACGATTGAACTCCACCGGTCACGTCTTCACACTAGAACTCCAGGAATTACCTCAAGGAGCTAGTCACTAGTGAGCTGATAATTAGTTACATTTAAGGGGTTGTTGTGGAGATTGTTAATTTATTTATTTCCACAACAACCCCTTAAAAATAAATTGAATTCAATTTATTCTGTAAATGTGAATAAGAATGTAAATAAGAAAGAATAGACATAAAAGCAGATCATCTCCTATGCATTACATAACATGACTTACTCTTTTCTTACGTTCATTCAATGTCTCCATGTGTATTTACAATGAATGTACTACTCTTTCACTCACTCTCTCTCTCTGTCTCTATTTATGTATTACGTAATATATATCCATGTAATGTAATAGATTATAATTGTAAAAACAAAAGTGTATTGTTAGATAATTCACATTGAAGATGAAAATAAGGTGTTTTATACTTTTAAATGTTTCCATATTTATATCCCTACACACACACACACACACACATGCACTTCTTGATTGATCAATTCATTCATTTTCTTTTGTTTATTTTTCTCTCGTTTCATTTTCATAGTTTTATTGAATTTTTTTATTCAATTATCAATATGACAATGATTGTCAATCAATAAGAAGCCAAAAAAAAAACAAAAAAAAGAAGGAAAGAGTCATTATTAAAGTGATTTCACGAATGAATGCTCAGTTTTACTTTATCATCATGATTATTGTAATGTAGAGATGGGATAGTGATCATTCTGTTAAGTCATGTGGATATGTAGACAGATTGATTGAGAGATACATAGACAGATAGATAGATAGATAGATAGACACATATTTTAATCCTTAAATTATCATTTTTAATACTTTCATTACTTTTGTCAATGTACTTCTTCTGTTTATTACATCATCTATGTATCTTTATTCAATTGATATGGTTTATTGTTCTTATTAAATAGTTTCGTTTCTTTCTTTTTTTTTATCTTTTCTTCAATTAACACGAGTTATTGTTAAATATTCTTTCATTGAACTTTTTTATCCTCCAAATCCCGACATCACCACCCACCCTCCACCTTCATCCTCACCGCTTCTCATACTTTTCTTTAGATTATTGTTCTTTTTTTTTCGTTGTTATTCATATTGTATAACTTCTTTTATATGTTGTTATTTATTCATTGGTGTATGTATGTATGTGTTCATCAGAAATCAGAAATAAAAGCGAGAGAGAAAGAGACAGAGAGGAAGGAGGACCAGTGTAAAAAGGATGAATTAATTTAGTTGAACGAACCATAGAGACGTATCAATCAGATGTTGATGAAGGGTGGAGGGGAGGGTGTGTGTGTGTATGTAGGGAACGAGAAAGGTACATATAGGAATTAAAGTTTCACTTATCTACTTTCATTTATCATAATTTTTTTCCATGATAAAATTATTATTTATTCACATATATTTTTTTAATGTTGATATTGATGATTGAAAAATTTGCCGCCAAACTAAGAAAAAAACAAACGTATCACAGCCTCCCCCCCCCCACCTTCATCGGAACAAACAAAACTTTTTTTTTCTAATAACACCATTTCAATATTTCATTGCATCAATGTGTTGTTGTTAAGTTGACATGTTCTTCTTCTTCGGGTTGTTTTTTTCTTTTTGACAAAGCGTGAAAACTAACAATATCAAAATAAAAGAAAATAACAAAAAAACAATGACAAGTAAAGTGAAAAAAAGAAAAGAAAAGCCAATTGTTCTGATTGATTTACATTGATTGTTTTGTTCACTTGTCAATAGATGATAAAAAATTAAAATTAAAAAATTAAAACAATCCGATTAATTTTTGTTTATCCTTTTTGTTGTTGTTGTTGTTGTTGTTGTTAATTTATCAACCGATTAATCAAAATTGATTCCAAATGAATAATTTTCAAATTTATTAATCATCAATGAAAAAAATATTGATCTGTTGTATTGAGTAATGAAAATGTTTGTTTAGTAGAATGTGTATATGTGATCTGAATTATGATATCATGATGAAGATGGTTGAAAAGATACGTTTGAAATCCTACAGACAATTATCTGGTACTATACTATTCTGATATAAACCATCATCTTCATTTAAAGCTTTTGTCATCTGACAGAATGTAACACCGTTACATTAGAATTCATGGGTGTAAAGAAAAGTATAATTCCAGACACAATATGCTCTTTTGTCTTCCTCTTTTCCTTTGGCATTCAGGATTCCATATTAGTGCTTACCTTGTGACACGGTTTGATGATTTTCTCAGTAATTGTCCTATCTCCCCCCCCCAGCGTCTTTTTCTTGATTTCTTCCTCGGCTAGAAGCTAGTTGGTTTGTTCTCTACCACAGAAGGTTGTTGTTGATGGCATCTGGTCAACGGATTCGAAGTATCTTACGCAGACAGTTGTTTATGAATATAAGTATCTTTTGAATAATGCTTTTCTTAGTTCCCCAAGTTTCAGCTCCATCCAACAGAACTGTCCTCACATGTGTACTGTCGACTTTAATGTTAACTGACAGTTGGTTTGAGTTCCAAATATTTTTCAGTAACTATCTGCAAAAATATGGGTTATAACGTTGATTAGCTACTGTGTACTGACCAATTTAATATTTTTCAAGCCTTATGTAATACTGGTCGAATTTGAATGATGTAGACTTAGGTTTCGTGACATTTTGACAATCAACACTGGGGTGTAGGTACATCCAGCTGACGAGCGCCAAACGGGACGAAACACGCGTCCTCGAATACATTTGTTAGCCACAATCCAACTTAAAAAATTAAATTTAGTTTATGTTGTCGCTTGTATGCAGGATTGAGTTGTAACATTCTACACGAAAACCAATGGTGAAAAGATTTCAATCAGTGTCTATCGTTTATGAGATTATTACTCATAATGCCCTACTGTCTCATAGAAGTGATCGGATGCATTCTATGCATAATAATAGAACATAAGTATCACCGATACAAGACTCCGCCTGCAGCTCTTCTAGAATTGCTGCCGGTCCCAAGCCCAGGTAAAGGAGGAAAGTCGGGCATAGGGCTAGCATCCCTATCCCGTAAAACACAAGCTTGCTAAGAAAACTCTAAGCAGAATAAACAAACTAAACCATTTAAACTTTGCCGTGGGAGTGGAAGGAATGTTTATGACGCTTCATGATGAAAGCCGAGATTCTTCGGAAGTCATAAGGCCGACGATCCCCCCTTCTAACGACAAGAGCAAACATTTTTATAGGTACATAGATCTACAGATCTCCCGATAGATGTCACTCCGCCAACGACGGAAGAAATCAAGATGGCTATCAGATAGGTCAAAAATGGGGAAGCAGCAGGACCTGACAATATACCAGCCGAAGCACTCAAGTTAGACATAGACAACCGCAAAGATGCTCCATGTTTCATTCAAGAAGATCTGGGAGGAAGAACAAGTGCCGGCAGACGGGAAAGAAGGACACCTTGTCAAGATACCAAGGAAAGGAGATTTAAGCTAATGTGTGAGCTACAGAGGGATCACACTATTGTCAGTACCAGGAAATGTCTTCGACAGAGTGTTACCGAACACAATGAAGGATTCAGTGGATGCTCAACTTAGAGATCAACAGGCTGGTTCCGTAAGGATCGGTCGTGCACGGATCAAATCGCAACACTACGGATCACCGTTGAACAATCAATTGAATGGAACTCGTCACTGTACATCAACTTCATCGACTATGAGAAGGCGTTTGACAGCGCAGACAAGAGATCACTATGGAAACTTCTTCGACACTACGGTGTACCAGAGAAACTCGTCAACATGATCCGGAATTCTTACGACGGACTACAGTGCAAAATCGTGCATGGAGGACAGCTGACAGATGCATTCCCAGTAAGAACCGGTGTCAGACAAGGCTGTTTGCTCTCACCTTTCCTCTTCCTCCTAGTGGTCGATTGGATCATGAAAACCTCTACATCTGAGGAGAAGCACGGGATTCAATGGACAAGTAGGATGCAACTTGATGATCTGGACTTCGCGGATGATCTAGCACTTCTACCCATACACATCAAAAAATGCAAGTGAAGACAAACAACTTAGCAGGATCCTCTGCATCAGAAGGCTGAACATACATAAGGGAAAGAGCAAGATCCTCAAATTCAACACCGAGAGAATCGACCTAATTGAACTTGATGGTGAAACTCTGGAAGAAGTCGATACCTTTACGTACCTGGAGACCATCATCGATGAACAAGGAGGATCCACTGTAGATGTATAGACAAGCGTTGGCAAAGCAAGGGCAACATTCCTACAGCTGAAAAATATATGGGAGTCCAAACAACTGTCTACCAATCCCGAAGTCAGACTCTTTAATTCGAACGTTAAGATAGCTCTTCTGTATGGAGCTGAAACGTGGAGAACTACTACAAACATCCTCAAGAGGGTACAGGTATTTATCAACAACTGTCTACGTAGAATATTGAATGTCTGTTGGCCGGAAACCATCAGCAACAGCCTACTTTGGAAGAGAACAGACCAACTTCCAGCTGAAGAGGAAATCAGGAAACGACGTTGGAAATGGATAGGACACACATTGCGCAAATCATCAGACTGCATCACGAGACAAGCACTAACTTGGAATCCTGTTAGAAAAAGGAAAAGCCGAAGGCTAAAGAACACACTGCATCGAGAGCTGGAAGCAGACATTAAAAGGATGAACAGCAACTGGTAAAAGCTGTAAAGGATTGGTGAGGACAGAGTTGAATGGAGAATACTGGTGAGCGGCCTACGCTCGTTCGAGAGGGGTAACAGGCGTAAGTAAGTAAGTAATACAAGACTTACGCAATAACTTATTCAGGAGTTACTGTAAAAGTTATGTTAATATTGTAATTTCCACTGAGAATAACACATTTTAAGCACATTTGAGTCCTAATTTAGGCATTCAATGAAATCATATTACTAAGTTTCAGTTCATTTGTAAAATATAGTGAGGTTTCTGAGTACATTTCATTCAGGACTGTTCTTTGATATCAGTCACATACTGTAAAGCAGAGCGACACGGAGTCAAGCTCACCGAAGATTATAAGTTCCCTCAAAAACTACAGATATAACTTACTAACTCATGTCCCCCCACTCCACCCCACAAAAAAATACAACAGTTTCCCTTATGACATAATCCTTTTTGAAAGTGAACTCCACTAAAACAATGTCATTTATTATTTAATTTGTATTGTGACTGGCAAGTGGAATCCAGGATGCGCGTTTCGTCCTAGTTGGGACTCATCGTCTGGATGTACCTGCATCCCAGTGTTGATGTTCACAGTGGGATTCGAACTCAATCCGGTTCGTGTCATACGCCACCGCGTACACCACTAGACTACTGAGTCCAGACAGTTACGTTTGTGCAATGGGCGAATTGGTAGTAGCCGATGAGTCCCAAATAGGACGAAACGCGCGTTCTGGATTCCACTTGCCAGTCACAATACAAATTAAATGATACTTGTGAATAATCGTTATATCGAGGCAATCCGCTCAGGATGCACATATGGCAACAGTGACTGACCAGCTTCAGTCTATAACAAACCCATGGGAATATACAAATTCATCCTACTAATGTCATTTATTCTTTTTTTTAAGCACTTTTATTAATGAAGAATAAAATTTCAATTTGGATGTATAATTTTCCTTCAGGCATGAATCTATTGAAAATTATGTCAATGATAATTTTAACTAGAAACCAATAATTAAAATTTTAAGTATATTTAAATCTGTCTAATTTGATCAAATCCTCATTCTTTTCTCTTATTGATTCTTCAACAAGAAAAGTGATAATTACAATATACACATGAATATAAAGAATTAAAAGATGATTGAAGTAGGTTGAGTAGAGATTGTATATAAATAAAGATTGAATTAGGTGGGGGGGTGTGTGAGTGGTTTATAAAGATTGAAATAAAGTTTTCATTGAATGAACTTGATGTTAGTAGAGTACCATTGAAAAGTAAGGAGTATTGGATAGTCAAAAACTTACAAAGCTAAGATGTACATCCAGGACAAAATGTATGTCCTCGATTCCGCTTGTTAATTATAATCCAACTGAAACTATGGTTTAGAACATCACCTTTAATAAGGTTACATCATATGTGCTGGATAATTGAATTGTGGAATTAGTATTATTTTTGCATGATTATTCTAAACATCATCAACATGAAGTTTTGGCTGGGTTTTTCTATCAAACTACAATTTCATTAGATGTTGCCAACTCAAATTGTCTCTTACCAATCTCCTTGACTTGATTCATACTCTAGTGAATGTTTATAATTAAATGTAATTAACTGCGAAATTGTATTTTCTTTAATAGGTTAATTCATTATTGACTGATTTGAGTGCTAAGTTCTTAAACATTCTATTGTCCACTTGTGTTTACTGTGTCAACAATTTCAATGTTTTCTAAGTCAAACATTTAGCTATAATTCATATGTGAGAGCGAATGTGGTCATTGTTGTGTCAGAAAAAATGTCTACCGAATTCAACTATGTCTAGTGTGAAACTGTTCCCCATCGATAACAATGAATTCAATCGCGCAAAATATGTCGCGAATTGACAGAGTTAAAAATAGCAGTCGCTGGTATTCGGTTCAGTGGTCTAATGGTTTAGCATTCATAAAGAAGCCTGAAGACCATTGCATCGATTTGCTGGTAGGATCGTCGGTAAGTACTAATGAAGAGCCCCATACTAGAACAAAACTGCTATCCGATATCGTTTTTTAATTTCCAATGGTTATATAATTCACACCAATTTTCGGTATCAAATTCAATAATAAACAATCTGGACAAAAGAATAAAAAATCATCTTTATAAGCCGAATAGATTACAAACTTTACTCTGTAAGGTAGTTTGAAGTAAGTCGACCCTATTAAGTTGCAGTTTGGCCACTCATACAATGTTGAGATGATATGTGATATGAGCGTAGCCGCCACCTAGATTCCCAATCTGCGACCGTTACAGCTGAGCTGTTTGGGCTACAACTGACTTCTAATAGGAATGAGGTGGATGTACTGATTGATCATTAAGCAGTCGTCAATGTGATGCAAGTCTTCCACTTGATAGTGTTAGTCGAACAATATCAACTGAATGGCGATATGTTCTGATGAAAGGTGGTTTCGAACGCCTTTTTGCCAACGAATAGTATAAAAAATAGGTCAAATAGGGTATCCCGCCATCCATTTCTAAAGTAGCTTACATCTGAATAAAATGCTCAAAGTGCCGAGTCACTTAAACCAGTGGCCATAACTGGAAATTCATCGATAGGATTCGACTGGCACAAGAATTAGACTAGTATCGCATTGATCGTTGCTGTGTGATTAATTAGTTGAAGCCTTATTCTGTTCAACTTCTAGTTTCGATTGTTGGATTGTCTTTATTTCATGTTTTTCGATTGGCAATGTTTTGTCAGCTACCTTCATTAAGAATGTAAGCACATTCTGTCTGATTACTGAGACGTCGAATCACTTCGCACTTCATTCAGATTCATATAAACCCATTGCTCTACAAACTCCCCGCCTCACTTCCATCACATATCTCCAGGCTGGATGAAAATCAATTAACGGCTGAATGTTAAACAAACACAATTTGAAGTAGCATTATTAAAATTGATAAGGTCAGAAAAATAAGAATAATGGAATAAGCTCCTAAGCAATTTAAAAACAGAGGTATTCACACAAGATTATATGAAATGAAAGAAGTAAATACATTAATAGTTATATAGGGCAGGTAACATATGAAGTAGAAAACAACTCTTAGATTCGTCATTAAAACCGATTTCAGAGATTTATTGACAAGTAAGGACAGATATCGTCCAAAGTAGCATTAACGGACAGGAAACATTTTATTGACGATTTATAATCAACTGAGAAAAAGCTCTAATCAAGAAAACGAATCAATCAAATCAATGCGTTATCCCATGTAGAATATGGGCCACTGACCAGCATTCTCAAGAAGAGCCCACGTAAGAAGATAAAGTTATATCCATTTTATTATTGCACACAATATACAATGACTATTTCCTTAACAATATAAGTAGTATCTATTGCAATGAAGCGAAATGGTAAAGACAGGACGTAGAGACAAAATTCACTGATTC
This sequence comes from Schistosoma japonicum, assembly GCA_025215515.1. Classification (NCBI taxonomy): domain Eukaryota; kingdom Metazoa; phylum Platyhelminthes; class Trematoda; order Strigeidida; family Schistosomatidae; genus Schistosoma; species Schistosoma japonicum. Next base: position 4,570,406 of record CM046069.1, on the reverse strand, counting down.
CAAAAAATTCCCTCGACGAGTAACGTGATTATCAAGTCAGACGCAATTTAAGAGGCTGTAAACAAATTAATTAGAATTCAGCTATTTATATGCTGCTGTATGACATTAAACTTATAAAGGGGAATTAGTTGTTGATTTTAAAAACCAAACACTGGGGTGAAAATCCTACCACTGAACGACAAACCAGTGGTGCGCATGGTTAAGTTTTCGCCATTAAACTTAAAGATCCTGGACAAGATTTAAAGGTACGCCTGCAGCTGAGGCGTTCCATTAAGGGACGAAGTAGCTGATCAATGTTTCTTAGTTTTCAATAGTACTCAAACCAGGATCAATCTATCCTGAATGCAAGCAACAAATTAAAAATGAACTTTCGCAGTCACTTAAAGTGAACTAAAAAAATACATCATTTCACTTATCCAGTGTTAAACTATCGCTACGTAAATTGCATACAATACTCAAATTAATTCTATCCGAAACGTCAATCCAAACTGTTGGCTTCTTATCCTAACGCCTAACTTCACTTAAAATCAAACTTCTACTCACGAAAGACTATTTGTATATGTACAAGGCTTCGAGAATGTCATAAACTCATCATCATGAAAACAGATATGTTGATGTTTTCATTATGTAAAGTATTTAGAAAACCTCGATGAATTTTTAGATATTCAACACGCCTCCCTAACGTTTAACAAGGATAAAATTTTCATGTATTATTGCTATCTTCTGACTGTAATTAGGTATTATGAAGAATGGTGAATTTGATCAATGAGGTCCAACTATGATGAATGTGATGTAGTTACTGAACGATGGCAATAAATAAGGTCAGATAAGTATGCCATCAATTGACTGAAGTCAAAATATCAACTGATGAATGCCGGCTAGGTGGGTAGTCTAGCGGTTAAATGTTAGCCGCAAAATGTAGGCTCAATTCATTGGTTGGCCACGAGTGTGCACTGTTGGAGAGTTCCATATTAGAACAAAAAGAACTACTCAGTGTTTCTTGGTTTTAAACAGATTTTTTAACCTAAAACAATTCATGACATCAAATATCCTCTGAATGATTAATTAATCCCCAATCAAAATATTTGACGTTGATAGGATGATTGGTTGATTTAGACTTCTTAAATTTCATCTCCCCTATCTCCCAAAGCCACCTGACTACGAATTAGCAATGATCATTATTTGTTTACTGGCAAATTTAGATACCATCAAATCATATGCCTAAATTGAACTTTCAATGTAACAGTTTAAACATTCAAAGATGTAACCTTGAAGTAAAATTGAAATTTAATGAACTTTGCACTTTTCAAAGTTTCCATTCAATGTTCTATTCATCACAACAAAGAAAGTAGAAAAAAAAAGAAAAGTAAACCACAACAATGAAGAGCATTTTTTAACACGTTTATTCTTTTTATCTCAGTATACATCGTTCTATTTGTGAAATGAATCAATGAATGAGTGAAAATATGAAAAAGAAGGAATTTCAAAAAAAGAAAACATTTCAATGTTTCAATGATTCCAACAGAAATCAACAACAATAACAACACAATGGAGGGTAAAAACACATAAATAAAGCAAATAAGTATGAATAATAAAAGGCATCTAATCAAATGAAATGCAATAAAAATGCGGACAACTTAATAGATGAAAGTATCAAAGGCCTATATCGATCAGGGAGAGAAAGAAAAGAAGAAAAAAAACTTTCTCAATGATGTACAGTGATCATTCCAACAACTGATATAAAAAAAAATATCCCCTTCAGAACTGAAAATGTCTTCAGGTACTTGTACTAAAAATCAATCAATCGACAAATAAATAAGTAGTAGTAGTAGTAGTAGTAGTAGTATGTATGCTACCCCCTTTTTCTAATTAAACAGTGACAAAGAGAAGGTTGAAAATCCATCTTTATATTTCCCTAGAAACAAAAGAGAAAACGAGGAAGGGAGAGGACCAGACGCACACAATTGGAAACATTATACACATTCATATATACAGACTATATGTATGTGAAATTGCATAAATGATGTTAACAAAAAGAAAAAAAAATGTACACCACCGGAGTTTTACACAAACCACAAAATAAATAACAAGTAGATGTACACAAACTACACATGATCTTAGCTCAGAGAGCCGAGAAGCGGAAATCATCAGACTGTATCACCAGACAAGCACTAACTTGGAATCCTGTTGGAAAACGGAAAAGAGGAAGGCCAAAGAACACCCTGCGTCGAGAACTGGAAGCAGACATTAGAAGGATGAACAGTAACTGGAGACAGCTGGAAAGGATTGCTCAGGACAGAGTTGAATGGAGAAGGCTGGTGAGCGGCCTATGCTCCTCCGAGAGGGGTAACAGGCGTAAGTAAGTAAGTAAGTAAGATGTACACAAAAGAATTTTCAGTGAATATCGACGAAGCATAGATATAATATTTATGCATTATTGACGAATACATTGTGATCAATGAATAATTCATAATACAATGTAGAAGAGAACAACAAAAGTTTGAGAGGTCATTGTATACTACTTATTAGTAGATAGAGTTATAAGTGCAATTTATTATTGAATTTAGTGAAAGCGAGAATAAAAGTGATAAGAAATTTGGATTCAATGTTATGATTTGATTTTCAATTACTACTAACTAATAAAAGATTATAAGTAGTCATTAGATAGTCAACAAAAACAAAATTCTGAACAATTTGTAGCCACTTTTCAAAAATGAGCAAAAAAAAACAATTACTTCTTTTACCAACAATTATGACTACTAAAAATAAGTAGTACGAACTGATCTTCACAATTGATTTCCATAATCATATACCACCAGCATAAACAAAAAAACCTAAATAATAAGGAAGACACTTATAACAATGAAAGAAAACACAGTAGAGAAGATATGATGAAAGTGGATACATAAACATACAACATTAAAGAATATCACTACTGATAAACTAAATATTCAAGTGTAGTGTACAAGAAGAGAGAAGGAGAGAGAGATATGAGAAGGGGGGAATAAAGGGGAGATCTATCTATCTAACTAAGAAACTAAATAAATATGACTACCAGTCAATTGAATGTATTCATGATATACTGGATTAAAAAGTAAGATGAACAAGATCAAGTGGAAAACCGACAACAATAATATCATACAGATAAAAAAGGACAGAAAGTGAATTACTAATTGAAATCATGACAAAAGTGAAGAAAGAGGATTGTATAATTAAGTTATTTAGAAGAAATGCAATAGAATGAAATAATCTATAATTTATTTATAAGTAATTGTTATACTACTTAATATATTCATTTATAAGTAGTTCAATTAGCATAAATGTACACCATTATATAGCAAGTACATCATCATCCTCATTATTGTCTGTACTGCGTAGTTTACCGAGTTGCTAGTTAAAAAAATAAAAAAAACAAATAAATAGGAATTTACACAACTTATAGTACAAGTTACTGAAATGAACACAATATGACAACAGTGACTGTAAAGGATTCGGAGCAGATGATAGTCGTAAGTTAATTATAATCAATCACTGGTGTCTACAAAACGTCATTCGAGTTTCCCCGGATCATTGGGTAGGTAATAATGAAGTCAGACTCCGAGTATAAGGGAAAAACGAAAAATCAGTTGTTATCAACTGACTTGGTGGTTGATACATGTATTAAGTAAATCTAACCACCGCCTACATCGATGCGGTGCTGACTAATATTGGAGTAGGGTGTAAGAAGGTTAGGGCAGGCCAAACTAAAACACAGTCTCAGTCCGTCAAGTGACTAACAGCTTGTCTAAGTTGTGATAACAGATCCATACTACCTGATTGGGGTCCGTGTGAATATCGTAACAAACAGTTGGAGACTGTGTTTGACAATTTTGCATCGGTCGTAGTGGCTGAAGCTGAATATTTACTATTATCATAGTCTATATTTGATAGATGTGAGTTATTACACTACAAAATGTATTCTAGTACATTAGTTCTTTATACGACAAACAAATATCTCAACTACTACATAAGTGATGCAAATCAGCAATAGTCAAAAGAAATCACTGAATTCATACCAATCAGTTGCATAGCAAATAACAAATGGGAATTTAAAGCTACAGTTACTGAGTTCGATTGATAGTGTTATTATCAACACTGAACGTCAGGTATATTCACCTGATAAGCCCCAATTAGTAAAAAAAAACCATATTGCAGATCCGAATGCTACACACTATCTAATTAAACTAAAAAAACTTGCAGCTAAACGTCAATATCAAGGTATCTATTTAGGATCAACATATATATTAAGACTAGTCAAAATTCAGACCTGAATTTTAACGAAGGAAATATTAACGGTTAGAAAAAGAAAATCACATAAAGGACAAACAAACATACCGATGGTAACCTGGATAAACTTGATTTGAATGGTGATTTCGATAAATTCGATTGAAAATTCAGTGGAACTGTTGAAAAGATACATATTGTTATGAAAATGCATATTAGATTGTAGGGATGTAGGCTTGATAACAATAAAAATACTAGATATGTCATATGCTTAGTGACGATGACGATGATAAGAGTCTCTGATTTATTATTTACATACATTAAGGATTGACCTCATAGTTCGGTGCCACTAAAAACCAGCGAGTAATAGGTGAGTGTTTCCACCTAGCTATGAGACCCCTTAATAGCATACACTTACGATAACAGAGCTTTCAGGACACACAGGAAACAATTAGGCATCAGCACCATAGAGTCGGCATTCAATGGGAGGATTTTCACTTCAATTAATTCGAAATACATCGCGACGATTATTTAGTGCAACTAGTGAGAATGGTTTCAGCTCACTAGTGACCTACTTACAGACTCGCTTGAAGTTCTAGTTGGATTGACTGAAGTGCGAATCCTACCATTAGATGTTAGCCCACTGATGATAGCCTAGTCATAATTAGTATAAAGTAACAATAAAAATGTTTCTTAAAAATGTCGTGTACCGTAAGTGGAGACGGAATTTAGCAATTCTAAAAAAATGTCCACGACAAATCACGTGAAACAATCAGAGCTTGGCAATTAAATTTGAAAATAACCAATCAAAAACAAACTATACCGAGGACATTCATGTATTGTACAAAATATTGAAACTCTGGAGGAAAACTAGGCTAGAAATCACGGTGTTACACCTGATAAATATGAAGTCATTGCTAAGCGAATTACATGCAATACGAAAAATTAACTCTATCAGTAACTCTAAACTTTCAAACCATCACCAGTGAATTCCAGTGATTCCATAATCATTCATTATAACTTCTGCACTGAACTCGAGAAGTAAAAAGAAACGAATATAGCTTACTTTTCTCTTTACAAACATCTGCATGCTCTGTTTGGCCACAGTTATGTTGAGAATCACTTCACAATAAACTTATATCATATATAGGTAATGCATCGTTGTCAAGCGATATCACTACAAGATAATGAACCTGCAAGTTAATTTATTTCATTGAAAATTCCTGCTTGACATTATGAACTAAACTTAGTTAAACAATCGATGAAGACTAGGGAATATTGAACAATCATCTTGTATAAGATTTCTTAGCAATACATATTAATTATCTTGTCAACGCTTAAATTTTAGGCCCAGTAACAAGCTCGTTATGTTTGAATCATTAGATTCCCATCCCATGGTTTACATATCCAACTGTAACGAGTTCAAAATAGTGAGAAAACAGTTGATCAAAGATTATGAAGATTCCTTATCGCTACAAAAGGACTGTAATAACGAAAAATCATCCCCACCATCACCGACCAAATAAAAACAACCAGAAACGAAGTAGTGTTAAATAACGTAGCTGCTTCGTGAATACGTTGCAGAAAACTGATTGAAAAACATAACATAGACTGCATCGATAAACGAAATGAAAAAAGTTACAATGATACACTGACCTCGAGTTTTAAACAGCTGTGAATGATCATCGTCATTATGATTGTTATTATTGTTGTTTGCACTACTATCAAGAAAACTAGCGAAATCTTTACCTAGAAATGACGACACAACACAATCTAAGTCAATATTAGATATGTTGTTGTCATTACTTCCAGTCAATGTTTTGGTTGTTGGGGTTACCATTGGATGATTCAATTTCGACTGGGTATGATCTATAATATAAAGAAAATTTTGTAAAAGAAATATAACTAAATTTAATATTACTCGTCAATACAAAATAACAGCGCTAAGAAGAGTTTGATAGTCCTTCGCCTCTATATGATATTCGTTAATAGTGTGCACTACTTACCACATCAGACATGATGGAACTCATGGTCACCAACGTCTCAAATGATCGTTGAATCAGGATCTTCACGATCCACATTTTCAACTTGAATTTATTCATTTGCATGCGATATCCATGACGAATCAATCTTAGTATGAATACTATTGTGCACTGAACAGATCTCACGTTTTATAATCAGACTCCTCAGCAGAGTCGGTCCATGATAATCAGTCCTTGCGTGAAGTACTCAACTCTGTAGTAACTTGGTCTTAATACCATTGTAATTTTGATTAATTCGTGATACTGGGCGGTCTATATCGAGTGTTCAGTGTTGGTCGAATTCTATTAGCCAAGGTAAACAGGAGATCGTCGTGGTCCCAATAGCTCAGTGTTAATATCTCAAATAATGAAAAGCGATGACACGGACTTGAATGGTACACAACAATTCCTTTGCAATTAACGGAACTTTTCCAAATAAGTAAAAACCAGCACGAAACTTAGATTAAGAAAGAATTCCCGCTGACTACCTTGAACCACATAATATCACAATATTAAAAAGTAGTAAATTTTATATATTGACTAAATAATATGTAAAACGAACAAAATAATGGACAGAACCTACTTGTGTTTGAACACTGTACAGTCGATTCACCGCCTAAAAAAGGTGTAGACAGTGGTGATATAGATGATGAGGATGATGATGAGTGTGACAAATGTGTACGATTTAAATCTTTATATTTTTGAAGAGTATGACCACCAGTGACAGTACCAGTAACTGCTGGACGATTCGGACTTCGTTCAGTTGATGATGATGTTTGATAGATATCACGATTAAATAATAATTTTGATTTACTCCTTAATAAACTTGAAGAAGAAATAGTGGTAGTAGCTGTAGCAGTAGTATCATTAGTGGAATTCTTTGTTGATAGACTAATTAAGGTTACGGATGGTGATAGATTTGGGATTCTGAAGAAAATACAAAGAGAAATAAGCAATCTTGATGTAGATGAAGCTATCAGAAGCATAACATGTTCCAAAGTAGTTCATTTTGTTGACAAGATATGGTCTCCTTAATGTCTACAATAGCAATCAAAGTATGCTACAGATTTGTTTCACATCTTATAAATACAAAATATTGCTTCACAGCTGATCTATATTCCGACGACAGAGTAAGAATACTGTGTAGGAATCTGCTCATTATTATTGTAAGAGAGAAAAGAAGACAAAGAAAGTAGAATACATATGAAGCCTGAGGTATTTGACCCTATATATCGTCCAAATATTGCTCGTGTAATGGTAAACGACCGAGTAAGCAGTATTAACATGTTGAGAAACAGATACCTCACCTAAGGCATAAGTGACATAATTTGACAAAAGTTAAGTGAGCTTTCTGAATCCAGGCTGAGATCCGTCAAACATGAACCTATCAGGGCTGATAAGTTAATTGGTTCAGGCACTCAACTATCTTACTCTCTATGATCTATCTAGGAGGTGATGCAAACTTGTCCAGAAGATAAAGGTCCAGATATATGCTATGCATCTCCGACTACAGTCTACTCTGATGATTTGGATATGAGTTGACTGGGAGAAGGCTAAGGAATCTCAGATCAAGGCTTAGTATAAGGTCGCAAAATTACCGACAGTTGATTTGAATCGTGATATTATGTTGATAGGTAAAAGTTACTTGGTTAATGTCAGCATCATAACCGTGATCAATCGCTGAGAATTTAAACGACAGTAGAGAATTAGTATCGTACTCATACAGTTGAGTTCATCCACAATTATCTCATCTATGATAATTACCATGATTTCATCTTGTCAACTTCACATATTGTTGTGCTGACGTAAACTGTGGTAACTTAAACTAATACACATTTGTGTCAAATTTTATGTTAGGGAGGAAAAGAGAGAGAAAGTTGGGAGACGATACCAAACGAGTGACTCACATATTTAAACATACATAAAAATACAAAACAAACAAAAATACAACGCTACTCACCTTGAATTTGTTGGCCTTTCATCTGCTGATAACATTAAATTCGTTCTTGATGATGTACTGAATTTTCGTCGTGCATTTAATGCGTTACCAGTCGAAGTATTCATTGATGCACGAAATACCGTTTCACCAGATCTTAATGCTCGTAAACAACCTTGTGCAGTGGATGCACTATTACAGTGTAATGACGTAGAATTATTTGTAATATTAGATGTTAATGAATGAGATGGGAGAGAACTAGTGGCAGATATCATCGACGACAAACTAGGCGCTGGTGAAAGGGATGCGTTTGTGGATAATTCATACTTGCATGATGATAAGGTAGATTGATGTGGATTTTGTTGCTGTAATTCTTGAACGGATATTTCATCATGACCATTGCTCAAAGATGATGCATATCCACCACCAACACCACTACTACTGTTACAACCATTGGATGACGAAACAATAGTCAACGAACTATCACGACTTGTTGTTGAACTGCCTAAACTACTTGGTTCGGTTAACGTGCCAATAATTGAAGCGGACGATGAGGAATTCGATGGTAAGCGATTTAAAGATGTTTGTGTAACTGATAAGGAATAAGGAAGTAAACAGATAAACAAGCAAAATATTTGTACGACACAACAACGATTAAAAAAAAAACAGTTAAGTTGATATGGTTTTATGGAGATCTATTTGAATTTTTTTTGCATTCATTATAGATTTCTTTTGGTTGGATACTACTGAAATCAGGAAGCAGAAGATAATTTAATTTGTATTGTGACTGGCAAGTGGAATCCAGGACGCGCGTTTCGTCCTATTTGGGACTCATCGGCTGGATGTACCTGCATCCCAATGTTGATGTTCACAGTGGGATTCGAACTCAGTTCGGTTCGTGTCATACGCCACCGCGTACACCACTAGACTACTGAGTCCAGACAGTCACGTTTGTGCAATGGGCGAATTGGTAGTAGAATGAATTTGTATATTCCCATTGATTTGTTATAGACTGAAGCTGGTCAGTCACTGTTGCTATATGTGCATCCTGTGCGGATCGCCTCGATATAGCGATTATTCAGAAATATCATTTAATTTGTATTGTGACTGACCAGCTTCAGTCTATAACAAACCAATGGGAATATACAAATTCATTCTACAGAAGATAATTGTTTCGACCCAGTACGAGCCCTGCAGAAGTGCGTGCCTACGGCCCCATTATAGATTAAAGCTAGAGCATTAGAGCATCGCTAAAAGCCTTTCACCATTAATATCAATGCGCTAGATCCCAGCAGTGGGATTTTTTTTTATCTCAATCAATTTGTGATAAAGTGCGATGATCATCAAACTTTCTTGGTGATAACTAACTCAATCCCGGCTTATCTGAATCAAATTCGTCATGCAGGAGCTAAAAGCAAGTTAGAAACCGTAGTATTCACTAGCTATATATCAATATAAATGAAAACTAACAACAAATACAGGAAAGGTCAATGAACTACAAGGTCAGATGTTAACCGAACAGAACAATTAACGGAAATGCAAGAACAAATGAATATAATCAATCACAAAAAAGACCATTAGCACAAACAGACTTAATGTTTGTAGTGTTAATAGTGTTGCATTGTATCTCTTGACAGTAGAAGCACAAATAAGCCAGGAAGAAGTCCAACCAGGGACATATATCAGATTATATCAAAATACTAATATTTAAAATACAGATAAGCATACGAGGGGATAGGGGTTGAAATAAAAAGACCAACAACATGTAAGGAATACGGAAGTCAGATTAGCATACTGCACTAGAGCAATATAATGAAGAAAGTGAGTAGAGAGGTACATAAACAATCACTCAAAAGAAGGTATACATGAATTATAAAACATAGTAACACATTCATAAAGACATCAAAGGCTTACAGTACACAAAAGTCAAATGAATATTTAGGTTTAAGTAAGATGCTTATTGAAGATTACTAGTATTTGACTAGTATTTTAGTCCCGTCATTCAACTTCTACAACCAATAGTCACCATTATTACTCAGATCTTAACCAGGTAGTTTGAATTAATCAAAATGGTTAAAATAAGCAGATATCGACTTGGTGAAATAGTCTTATTTATCTTCCATTCCACTACTCCTACACCTGCTTAATATTAAGGGTAGAAGTAGGCAGAAGTGGTTAAGCATAAGTAATGCATTACCTCTGGCAATAAACATTCATAGCCTCATCAACCGATAGTAGGAAATAATATTATATTTAGTAATTTACTCTACTAGCATTTCTGACTGGTTTTGCAATTCAAACTGTTACACTACTTATAAGTAGTACGATTAAATGTGACTAGAATTTTGTTTGGTGTGGATTGTGGTTGGCAAGTGAAAATAAAGATAAGCGTTTTGTTATATTCGGGACTCGTTAGTTGGATGTACCTGAATTCCAATGTTGATGTTCACACGAAAGTTCGAACTCAGTTCGTTTCGTGCCGAACACCATATTGTTCACCAGTGGGCCCCAGATGTGCAAGGGGAATGTATATACAGTTAGAATGCATTTAGATCTACCCGTTGATTTATCATGGTCTGAAATTGACCAGTCTCTGTTGCCATATGTGCATCCTGGGAGAATTGTATTGATAAAGTGATAGTTTACAAGTATTGTTTAAGTTGAATTGTGGCTGGAGTGAATATCAACACTGGAATGTAAGTACATTTAGCTGACGAGTCTCAAATAAGGCGAAATGCGTGTCAACCACAATCCAACTCAAACAACACATATAAACTATCGCTATATTGAATCCATTTGCTCACGATGCACATATAGCAACAAAGATTGATCAATTCCGATTCATGACAAATCAACAGGAAGATCCAAATACATTCGAATTATGATTAAAACATAATTTAGGATAATTTAAAACAGACATAGATGTTCAATTCATTAGTTTTCTTTTTTACATAGAAATAACAACAATGAACAAGAACAAAACAAGAAACATGAATCCAATAAAAAGTCAATAAGTTAAAGAAAAAAAATTTAGTAACAGTAGTACAATTAAGCAGATTAACAAGTTTGTATAAATATGCATAAAAATTGCACTTTTCGTTTTATTGTTGTCATTGTTGATCGATATGGAAACAAAGAGAAGTGAATGATACAAGGAAGGTATCATGTGTGTGTGTGTATGTATGTATGTGGGACTGGTTGGGGAGAGGAGTGTGATAAAGCACAAATGAAAAGTTCAAGAATAGTTTATATTAGAAGACAGACAAAGTAAATAATTGCACAACTTCGAAATTGGCCGAAATAATGTACATGACTTTTTGTTTTGGCAAGTAGAATATAGACAATATGTACAATTTGTCATACTTAATCCATCGATATGTTAGTTAGCTAACTGATTAGTCAGTGACGAAAAATGAATGAAACAACTAGTCGATGATCATGTGCATGTGAATTTGAGAGGAAAACTAAATCAATATATGGAAGTAAAATTGGATTACTGAAAGAACAATTTGTATTTAGGTCAAGTTTTCAGCAGTGGGTAATTACAACTTACAATATTTAAATATCAACCATAGGCACATAATCAATTGACAAGATGTCAAAGAAATTCTAAGAATGACAGAAAACATAATGTGTATGTGTGTGTCTGTACCTTTTGATTGGTATTGTCAAGGACCGAATATTTAGAGATTACCTCGATATGGTATGGCATGAATGAAGTTGAACTGTGAATAACAGGTGGAATATGGAACGGACGACTCATCCTATCAGATACTGTTTAGCTGGATATATATACTATATCCGTTTTTATGCTCACTCTTGGATACGAACTCAGTTCATTCATGTTAAGTGTTATCGCCTTCTCCACAAACCAACTGAATTCGGGCGGCCAAAATAGGTGACAGTGGCGTTTGACAAAAACAAACTGAATTCAAGTCCCTAGATGAACATCAATACTGGAATGATAAAATATATTTGGCTGAAGAGTTTCAAATATGACAAAACTCATGTTCGTGAGTTAACTTAAGAGCTGTAATTCAATTTGATAGTGACACAAGATTTCAACAGAAGAAGATTAAATCAATCTATGATCAAAATGCATATCTACTTAGGTTCTGTTTATCAATCTATACGGAGAAGGTCATCCAACAGGTATGTAAAATACTTGTGTACTACCGCTATATCAAGGCAATCCGCTTAGAATGCATATATGGCAAGAGAGGCTGGTAAGTTTCAGTCCACAACAAATCAACGGGAAGGCCAAAGTACATTTGGTTTATAGATGCCTTATGAGTTAATGATGTCCATTTCAATAAGCATCAATGTATAACTTAGTAGCTTATGTGAATCGAAAACCAATTAATCACTGAATTCTGTAGACTGGAGGAAGGTATAGATTATCCTACTTTAGTTACCTGAAAACGTAGCTATATTAGAAGTAGTAATGACAATCTAGGAGACTGACTGAAAACCCCAAATGATATCTGTCTGATATGGATCACACATGATCTTTCAACCAGAGCTTTTAATGAGGCTAGCACTGTACTTGTAAAGGCATTAAAACTGAGACAAGAATCCGTGGAGTGGGATGAGGTGTATATATTATGAGCATATATCTTTTAACTTTGGTTATCCGTTATGAGAAGGCAACATCTTTAAAATACTGGTTGTTCGAGAAAAACGTCATATTTTCACCGATCACACCGGTGTACAATCAGCTGCACGGCTTCGAAAGTTGAACATTGTGTTTAAAGCTTTTTCATCTTACTTTTCTTCAATCGATCAGCTTGGTATGGTGAGACCTGGAGGAACGGGCATTACAATCAATATAGTTCAACTGCATCACAATGATAAACAAACTCAACCACCACATTAAGGCAGCGTCTACGTTAAAGGAACACAAAGACAGAAGAAGTTACAAATGGTTGGGAAGCTGCATACGACCCTGGAAATTCTATAAACTTTGGAAAAAACATGTGTAATCAGGATAATAAAAACATAATCTGATGTTTCCAAAAAAACTAAAAATTTCAGAGAACATTGACTAGTCAGTGGTTTGGAAAGTTTTCCGAGGGGTTACTAAAAGTTCCTAGCATGAAGCTTAACAAAAATATAAGAGGCAACTACAAAATCAATGTTTAATCTCCTCCCCAGTAAATGTCAATTGTTACTATAAAAAAAGAAATATAAACCAACTTGATGCTTACTTGAATTAGGTCGACTTAGTAAAACCGGTCTACTGATTGTTAAACGTTTATTATCATCAGATTGATTAAATCCAGTAATCAAATTAACTTTATTTGACGTTTTTGATATTGAAGAACTACGACGTGTTAAACTACCGAATGAATTACGTTTCCATGAGAATTTAGACTCTGTTTTAATATCAGATTTGATGTTTTTATGTTTATTATCAACATCTATAGTATCATCAATGATTGTATTCTCATCAGTGTAAGTTGAATCAATTGAAACATCGTTTATATGTTCACAATTCAATGTTCTTTGTGTTTGATAAGATAAAGCAAAAGAATTCAATGCATTGACATGATTGTTCTGTTTATTGTTCTTACTATTACAATTATCATTAGTATTAATACGTGTAGATGTGTCAAGGAGATTCATCTTATTTGTCGAATAAGACAAACGAAATCCATTTGATTCAGATAACTGTCGATCACGTTCAGTTAAATCTGATGTTAGACTCAAGGCTGGACTATTGGTTATCGACTGATTATTTAAACAATCAGTTGATTTCAATCTAAAGTAGAAGAGAATACATTAATTACACTTTCTTTCAATCATGATATACATAAATGCAAAGGAAACTTTAGATTTGAGTTTCATGCTACTTAGCAATTTTAGGCAAAATGAACTTGTAATCTTAAGGAAACTGATGTGAACCCCCATCACCACTACCACCACCATTTCACCTATATGATTCGAACCCGTGCCACAACTTTCTACAACCTGAAACAATACTACTGAATTATTTGATCGTAATTTAAGTTCGCGGGAACATTTCATTGACTAAATTTATGTTCAGGGTGTAGTATCGACTATCTAGAAATATCCAACAACCAGAAATCTTATTTATTACTTACAGACTCAAAATTAGTAATTCCTGACAAAAAACAGTATTTCTATAATCATATAGTTTAATAAAAATCAATTATAATTGAATAGTCCATTCAAAGGGAGTTCTCGTCATAGATTGCCATCTTTATTTGAAAGAAAATCGATCACTAAAGATCACTGGATGGTTGTTACAACACTGATTGTAAATACTTGACAATATCAGCACACAACTCAACGTATAATCGAAGTCATAATATTCAAACCTTTTAATGAGTATAGTATTATTAAGTCAATAAGTTGATAATCAATAGTTTACACTCCCAACTAGCTTCAAGACGGTGCTTATTCAGTGTAGGAGAGATGAATTTCATGAAGCATAAATAGATGAAGACTGCAAACTATAGTGTTAGTGATAGATCAATAATAGAAAGAACAAGGTAGACAAGTGTGATTTCACTAAATATTCCCTAAAATAAAATGCATGAAAACATAATCTACTCTAGTTCTATATGCTTCTGTGTTGAAGTAACATTCAAGTAATAGTTTGTTAGATATCAGAAAAACAAAATAACTATCCATCCTTTAATACTTTAAAAATTAGTATCTAATCAAAATTACAAGGAAGGAAATGAAGGTCTTAGGTTCAATCACTTTAGGGATCCTGAATGAGTGATGCTAAGAAAGAATATTGTTCTGGGACGAAACAGTTGTTAAATGTTTTCTAGTTTTCAATTGTTGTCTAGCCATAGTCAATCTGAAATGCAAACTATAATGCACGCATACTACTGGGACGTTGAAAAGCATATAAAAAAATAGATAGAAAGTAAGTGCAGTAAACAGAAAATTAAGCTAATACTGGGTGTTGTGAAGATTATTAAAATCCATATTTGCACCACAGGTTGACCACAGTTAGAATACCATTAAAAACAAAGAAGCGCTAGGTGACTTTTCGTCCTACTATAGGATTCATCAGTAGCACGCATTCATAACCTCACCAAAGATCAAACTCAGGATCTTCGGGTACTGTGGTAGGTACGTAACTGTAGGGATTGTAGATGCAACTTGCTGAAGAGTCCTATAGTAGAGAGACATGAACGTCCAATGTTTCTTGGTTTTCAGAAATGTTATAAATATAGTGTATCCGTGATATATAATTCAGAAAATTAAGCATTTACCTTGTAGTGTCAATAAGTGTGCTATCGACATGTAGCTTATTGCTATAGTCAGAATGACTTCCAATAACTTTATTATCACTGGTGGTAGCAGTAGTATCAGGTTCATTGATATCTTCAATGTTATGATTCCTTTTTTCAGCAGTGGAATTATCCATTGGAAAGCATTTGAATACTTCATCTAATAATGATGAGCCTAAGTCGAATCCCTACAAGGAAAAAACAAAATTTCGCTGAGATAGAAGTACGTAAAAGTAAAGAGCACTGAGATTACTACTTACGACTTGTAAATTCATAGGATGTGTGCGCGTGGAGAGTAATGTCATGGTTAGGCATAGATATCTGTTGATAGCAATAATTACTAATAATTTATTTACTAAGTGTAGATTAGTATATATTGCTGCTAGCCATACTCCTGATGTGTATGTGTGTGTGGGAGGCGAGCAACTGATACCATCTGGTTGCGAAAACCGAAGTTAGTAAGGTGGAGTTCGAACCAACTAACTAATATAGAAGGAATTATTAGTTATTTCTATGGAATATTTCTTTCAATTACTGTTTTAAATAAGTACAAGCAACAAGACCATAGCAAAATATTATATTTATAACAAGCAGAGAATGGATGACATTCCTAATGTTAGTAAGTATATCTTTACACGTATGTACATATGGATTATGATCCATTTAATATATGATATATCAGTCTATTCAGCCGTGACTGGTTATTTAACAAAAACATAGACAATTAGACAGACAGACAGATGCAACGTAGGACCAGGCAACATAAGTGCATCGGTCCAAGTTGCCACACCTCAACAGCATAGCAAGATGATCACCGAATTCATAGAATCAGTTACTTTAATGGTAGTAATATATAAAAGGAAGATTGCATATAAGGATATAATATGTAGAGAGAGAGAGAAAAAAAATTAGTTTGTAGAAAAAAGGTAGAGTAATTTTAGTCTCAAGGTGTACGTGAAGACAAAGAATGTATACACCTACGCCATTGTGATCGATTCTGAGCCATGTCACCAAGAGTCTCCAACCACTGGGTACGGCAGTCACGCGGACCCCAACCAGGTAGTCGACATCTACCAATGTGGCTCAGACCAGAAGTTAGTGACTTCAACGACTGATGCCACGTTTTGGTTTGGCCGCCCCTAACCCTTTTCCAACCCACCCCAATACTAGTCATCATTGAGCGACGTGGTAACCGGTGTTCGGACATACGTAACACATGCCCCAACCATCTCAGTCGATGAAGTTTCATAACCTCATCAACAGATTTACCATTATTCCCTAATACCCTTCGTCTAACCTCATTATTAGTTATCCGGAGATCCCAGCAGGTACGAGATATATTTCTAAGACATCTGTGATCAAATGCTAGTAACCTACGAGACAATTAGGCGATCTCTCTCTATATATATATATGTATATATATATATATATATATATATATATATATATATATAATCAGAAGCCTAGAAATTGGGGGAGGACAATGAATAGATGCACCTACACCATTGTGAGCTATTTCGAACCATGTCACCCAAATTTTCTAATCATTGGTTACGATGATTATGCGGATCCAAACCAAGTAGTTTGCACTTATTAACATGGCTCAGCGCAATTGTCAATGAGGAGTAACAGGCATTGATTGAATGGCCTGAAATATGCCTACTGCCAACAATTGTATTAGTATAATCTCGTTGGTTCTAATTTCGGTTCTTGATCAAACTGTCAAAAATAATGTTAGTATGCATTACATGATTCATCGTCTGACTAACGTAATGTTACCCACTAAGGTCATAGGCTTCGGCTAGCTAACATGTTAAGTTATTTGAATACGCTGAATGGGAAATGTGAAAATTCCAATCAAATTTGAATCACTTAGCAACATGCTGGATAGCCAAAACTTGCATCATTATTACTTACCACCGTTATTACCATTTGCTAGTTGTTATCATACAAACAGACATACTGTAAATTTATCGAATCCTGACACTAACATATTTTTACTTCATCACAATAATGTACAATTATTTGTATTTTGTAACTAAACAAATCTTATAAGAATAAAAAATGAGACATAAAAAACTGGGAAAAAATAGAATAGAGCAGATGTAAGTAAATGAATATCATGTTATTTCATTTTGATCACCACCAGTTTGCTTATCACGAATAACACACATAAATCACTACAAGTCCGTATGAATCCACACACGTACACATAAAACGTACTTACACTTGAATCCATACTATTTAAAAGCCTGGATTCTTTGGACTAGGGAGAAAAAACGAAGCACACGTTATCATATAAGTCGACAGAACTGAATGCTGTTAGCCATTGTTTCATGTGTAAAACAGAAACACAGAACAAAACGGCGATTTATTCATTTTTTCAGGTGTCACCATTAACTGGAAACTAATAAATCCAATGAATTAACGCCTGTCATTCCACGTGATGCAAAGGTCGCCAACCAGCATTCACCAACCGACTATATCTTAGGCTTTTCTTTCATATCTGAACAACACTTAGGAAGAACTGCAAAAAAAGCCTGGAATCCCACTAGGGTTGCTACTGGTCCTAAGCCCGTGTAAAGGTGGAGGGTTTGACATAGTATTAGCAACACCATACAGCGAAAAAAAACCTTGCTAAAAAACGCTAATTAGCAACTACTGTTCTATAAAAATCCTTAAAATAACAACTTTGTCTGATATAAATTTCGTGCAAAATGTTGATCAACTTAAATTATTTGTAACTCAATTATTATCTTGTAAGATTATCCATTTCGGACAAACAAGAAGAATGAGTTACTAAGTGAGCATATTGGGTAGTAAATATTGATGAATAACAAGCCGCCAAATGTTGATCTAAAACGAATGAACTGGTTTTCCAGAGGTTGATTTTAACTTATCATTTGTAATCGTCACAGATTGAAGCCGATTCAGTAACACAAAAAAACAAGGAGTACTAGACAGCTACTTCATCCTTGTATGAGACTACTCAGTAGTGGACATTCACGACCCAACTATTAGTTGAACCCAGGATATGTAGGTTTTTCGGTAAATGCATAACCATCATCATTACTAGGTCGGAGTTCAGTGAATTCCCACTTCAATTAATCAATGATCGTAGAGCTTTAGAACTCTGTATTTTAATGGCACCCACCAAAGATGAATTTATGATAAAAACAAACAATAAAATATGCTGATCAAATTTATAATAACGATACGTTGAAATAGAGATGCATAAACCGACTTCCAATGGAGTGATCTATTATACTCAGAGACTCACTTATTCACCAGATATCACAATTCTGGTTAGTGATTAGGTTGATAAGACGCAGAGGTTGATGAATGCTTTGAATAAAGACACCAAAAACGTTGAGTTACGTCTCTTATCCTCTAAATTTTAACACACTACTTCAGAATTGGTCCGAGCCAACGTCTAGTTTGATCACATAATGTGTAGTAGTTAAAGAAGATTGACCACCATTTATATAAGAGAGTGATTAGGGAATGATGGTAAACCAGTCGATGAGATTGTGAATATTCGTCGACTGGGGTGGTTGGGGTATGTGTTACGCATGCTCATTCAACTCAAACTGCAAAGATCAATACTCAGTCCATAAAGTCACTGACTGATAGTCTGAGTCGCGTTAGTAGATGTAGACTACTCAGTTGAAATCGGTGGGATTGTCGTAATCAGTGTCTAGAGACTAGGCGGTTTGGCTCAGAATCAATCATAGTGGCGCAGATGCATTCATTTTTTGTCTTTTCTTCAATCACTAGCTTTAAAATGTTTTATACTTTCCTTTCTGCGAACTAGCTCTTTCTCTCTGTACTATATTCTATATGTTAACACTTCGACTGCTAATATGACGTAATACCTAGTTATACTAATTTAGTGCCCATCTTGATGTGTTAATGACATGTAGTAACTTGCACAAATGAAAATGTGTCAGGTTCTACGTTCTACACACATACATACATCTTGAAAGCGCCATCTAACCTGGTGGTGAATAATGAATACAAAAGGCTTATTTAGCTTTTACTAAGCTGTGCCACGGTATGATGAGATATTCATAAGTAGCAAGTTTTTGTATGTCTTTGAAATATTTTCTGCCTATAGTGGAGCCACGGACTGGGTAGTGCTGAGGTTAAGTAAACAGTGATCAATAGAATAGTTCATTAATGAACTTTTAAACGCATATCGAGTGGTTAAGATATACAGTTGGTTAAGTCACTGGTTGTGGGTATGGATTTATTGTTTTAGAAAAATTTAAGACTCAGAATTCAATTATTAGAGACATCGGGTAATATAGTTGGTCATAGTGAAACAGTTGTATTCACCCTTTAATCGTGTTTGCACCATTTTAAAACATATTTCAGATGACTCAACTGCCATTTCTCTCTAATAAAACTATTCCTCTGAGCGATAAATCTTCACCACTTTTGAATATACAATTTTCACTAAAGTGAATATTCATTCGTCTCTTTAGCGCTGAGCTGAATTAGGATGTGGCGACCTGGACTGAATAATACTTGCACCAGATAGTCAGGTATTATGTTGCTAATGACCATCTGAATAACGTAGAGATGTATAGTAATGAAGACCTCCTTAGATGGCAATGAGTAACTACTGTATTATCTCAAATAAGTATTAAAAATAACAAACCATCAAAAAAAAAACATGGTAGCATACATTCGATTCTGAAATGACATTGAATTTGATATCGTCGAATAAATCTGTACCACCATTATCAGATCCGTTGTAATTCTTATTAAAGGAAGTAGTTGTTAATTTGTCAATTGATGCTTTAGTAGAACCATTCACCTTTGAGGAAATTTTTGTAGAAAATAAATCAACATTTTTTGACATATCGACAAGTTTTGCTTGGTAAGTTTTGACACTTGAAGGATTCTATAATACAGTAAGGATGTAGAAATTCGTTAAAGTTATCAGGAAGATAAATAAATAAACAATATGCTGTAAAAAACAAATGAAGTAAGAAAAAATGTGTTATTAGTAGTCGCTTGTTCGATAGGATAGAGGATGTAACTGAGAAACATTAGTTATCATTTTGCATAACATTACAAGACCCTATATAATACAAAATTGAGGTCTTTGACTACATTTCACAAGAACTAAATTCGTTCATTGTGATGACCTAGTTCCTGAATGCTTGTCTTCAGTCGTACCGGGATCCAAGATGAATGTTTGATTCATTTGACTTTAAGTATGTGATTGATTTGTAGCCGTAGCTGTTAACTTGACGTGAAGGTTAGGATTGCTTATTGTGATGATCTAATCGAACATTCGTTCCCCTATACTCTAGAATAACCAAGCAAGTCGACTGACAAAAAAAGACGAAAAGTAGTAAAATCAATGTCCAACCTGCGAAAACAAACGGCCGACTGTATGCGAGTGTGACTAACACCAGACATGTAGAATTGCACAGATCCTGCCATCTCGCAACAGAAGGAAGTAGTTAGCAAAGGTTAATAAGATTGTGAATATTTATTGACTGTAGTGGATAGGATATATACAATGTATGCCACCGTTAAAACATTGACGAACACGTTGGCTGATGCAGGCATACCAGGATGGAAAAAAGAAATCTAAATCTGGCATCAATTTATGAACACGGTGACTATTGTGAGTGTAAACCATATTGGTTAATGTCTATGAAATTTATTTTAAGTGTTTGCAGTTAGCTTGAAAACTAATTTCAATGAATATTCCCAGTGTAGCACAGTCTAACAATGTCGAATGTAAACACCTATAAACAACTATATTTATAGGGGGGGGGTTAGCTTCTAATACAAATCTCTAACAAAAATTACACTTTAATAAACACTAGTTACTAATTAAACAAATGAAAGAAAATTTATGCATAAAATTATTATTGGTTAATTTAAGCATTCACTTAATAATAGGCTGATATGATAACGCCCAACTATGTTTGTTTACTTTTTTTTTTTTTAAATTTAAAACAATCAGTTACAATCGATTGATTGGAACAGTAAACAATAGAACAATAAATGTGTCTATGAGTCATAGATACTACTCATTCAATAAATTTACTAGACTACTTTCTTCAGAATGAATAATCTTAATAAACAATTTTCCCATTGG
This sequence comes from Schistosoma japonicum, assembly GCA_025215515.1. NCBI lineage: Eukaryota > Metazoa > Platyhelminthes > Trematoda > Strigeidida > Schistosomatidae > Schistosoma > Schistosoma japonicum. The sequence goes on along the minus strand of CM046069.1, from coordinate 4,548,791 downwards.
AAAAAAGAAGTGTCTATTGTTGAACAGATAGAAAATGAAAGTTGTAGGGCAGACAGTTAGAATTAAAAATATTGATGCAAGATAATAAACTCAAAAATTGAAACAATTCTCACTATCATTTAATTTGTATTGTGACTGGCAAGTGGAATCCAGGACGTGCGTTTCGTCCTATTTGGGACTCATCGGCTGGATGTACCTGCATCCCAATGTTGATGTTCACAGTGGGATTCGAACTCAGTCCGGTTCGTGTCATAGGCCACCGCGTACACTACTAGACTACTGAGTCCAGACAGTCATATTTGTGCAATGGGCGAATTGGTAGTAGAATGAATTTGTATATTCCCATTGATTTGTTATAGACTGAAGCTGGTCAGTCACTGAGTTCGAATCCCACTGTGAACATCAACATTGGGATGCAGGTACATCCAGCCGATGAGTCCCAAATAGGACGAAATGCGCGTCCTGGATTCAACTTGCCAGTCACAATATAAATTAAATGATACTTCTGAATAATCGTTATATCGAGGCGATCCGCACAGGATGCACATATAGCAACAGTGACTGACCAGCTTCAGTCTATAACAAATCAATGGGAATACACAAATTCATTCTACTAATTCTCACTATGGTAATATTCATTTATCAATATACTATAATGTTTAACAAGAAAATAAACAAGTAATCATTACTGATCATTACTCATGTATGTTTACAATACAAGTGTTTGATTATACAACATGTTGTTAAGCTATTCAAATGTAATAAATGAGTACAGAATATCGGATGAGTACCAATTACATGTAAATTACTAGGTGATAATACTGGAGGATATTCAAAATCATACAATCTAATAAGTTATTATCATAGTGAAATTAGTACACTGTGTCCATATTGTTTGTATGTGAGAGAATTTTTTCAGATCATTTTTATTCACGTCACAAGTTCATTTTAGTTCGTTACCTACCATTGAAAATCAGGCTGCACTGAACAGCTGGATTATGCAGTAATGTACGGCAGCTTTTGTTGTGATAGCAAGGAAAGAAGAAATAAGAAAAGATTGGTCACAAAAATGTACATCTCATCTTATTCAACAGGTTTCTGTTTCCTGTAGACTACGCAACCGCAAAGTAATAAATCGTCTCTTACCCTTAACACCATTTAAGATCATCATGTTGTTGCGGACATATAATGATCATGAAATTTGAAGGTCATATCAAAATATATTTTGTTGGCCATGAATAGCACCGAAGATACAAAAAAACCTTTTTGGCTGTTTAAATAGAATCAATCCGTGAACAAATTCAAATCGGAAATTTTGGTAGCTATTCTCTCGTGCATCAGATGATATATATATGTATATATACTAACATTGATATTATCTTAACTCTAAGCTATTGAAGTCGTGGATATTTATCGACTAAAGTGATTCTGATATAAACTGAGTTCATCCAATAACCGTCTACCTCGATACGTGATGTTAACTAGTGCAGGAGAATGGAATGATACAGGTAGATCACATCAAAACTTGGTATAGGACAATAAAGCTACTGATTGTTGGTGCGAGTCATGTTGACAGGTGCAGATTTTTTTGATTAGTCTAGAAATCTCAATAAGTGACACTAAGACATCATCATATAAATACTATTCTCTGCACTATAGTAAGAAATAAAAACCTAATGATTTGAAGGCATTTTATGAACTTTATGATCTGAACGCATTTCTCTTCATGTAAGTGTACTTCTGAAGAGTTGTGGGTCAAGGCGTAACGCCTATCAAAATGTTCACTAGTTTCCAGTTCTTCTCCAGCTGTTTCCAAGAGCCCTGGCAAAAGAACAATGCTGAAATGGACCGATTCTCAAAAAACCTTCATCATGAGTACTAATGATAATTTTAATCACTTAAAAATCAAGTAGTCACCAGTTCGAATGCTGCTTCCATATTCTTCACAAAAATGGTCTTATTAACAAACAACAACAAAAATGTAAACTTACGATCTGTAAAGTATTCGATTTGTTGTTCATATTGTTTGCTTTAGTGAATTTACATGTTTCTTCAGATACATGGAAATCATGAAGTGATTGTGAATCCGAGAAATTATCTATGATATGAAATAAATAGTAGCATCAGTAAATAAGACAACCTGTTAAACAAACTGGCGTAACCGAATGGATTAATACTGAAAAATGGAATCCATGAATCGTATCACAAATGTATTTGGTTATTGACTTTTATCAAGTCGAATGTATCTTATAGAAATGCAGGAATACCAACTATGTACAGTAACGTTTACCACATTGACGACAGCAGCAAAATACTAATCAAGTTACTTACAGATGAATCGGTGAAGTCGGAAAGAATAGATCTATGCATTATAGTAGCTCAATAGATGAACACAGAAATATCTCAAACAGAGTGAGGATATTGAATCAGCTATTTCCAGTGAAGCGGTGAAGTTAGGTAGGGTTGCTTAATCATACAATTTCTTAACTTTTACATGGTCATGATAATGGAGTGATATTTAAGATTTGTGCAAAATAGTAACCAGAACAGCTGATACCAGATTAGGTCACATTTAGAGACTTATTGATGTCAGATTGGTCGTAAAAAGTTGAGTTTACAATAAGTCTATGAGAGCGTTCTGTCCTATGTTTGTAAAACGTGAGTATGTTAGAAAATCTTATGTTCTGAATCAAAGTTGTCTCAGAAGGGTTCCTGACAGGCTATGGCAACACTCTGCTAGTGATGCCAAGCTTCGCAAGCAGTGATAACAATTCAATTGATGTGGCTATCATGGAAAAGGTGACTTCAGTGGTTTGGCTATGTTACAAATGTAACATCTCAGTGGCTTCTATGTGGTTTAATTGATTCTCGACTCAGTGACTAAGTGGACAAAAAAAGGTGGTCAATTTATGATACGGAGTTGTAGTTTAGAAAGATGTGTAGTTCAGATTTCTACTGACCCACTACGACTGTTTGATTAGGGTCCTTAAATTGATGAAATTCAGTGGCTTGAGATGATGTTGGATATGACTTAGTATAGAGGTCAATAAAGATTTTTCTAAAAAATGTTTGCGTTTCCCGTCTAAAAAGAAGAACCCTCAAACAAACCAATCCCTTGTTGATGTGCTTCACTGATATGTATCTCTTATGTAATTTTCAAATTCTCCTTTTAAATCATGATCGCATATGCTCTTTTATTTCTTTGCAATATGATGTTTCCAACTGTATAGCGCATACATTTAAGGTACCTGTTTTTTTACCAAAATGTTATGTCAGAAGAAATTACTAAATTTAGTCGTTAGTATCATTCTCAGATCGATGTCAGTTGGTTATCAGTGAATGCCAGTTAGCACTTACTAGGAAGTTCATATTAATACGGGACTTATTAGCAGTGCATGCCTATCTCCACCTCAATTTAACTACAGCAATCACTTCACGAGTGACTACCTTTAAGATATTTCTCAAGCAATAATGTGAAGTTGTGACTTGTGGAGCTCAGTATCCCCTGATGGCACTAACTAATCATCGCGCTACATCCCGAATTGATGGAAGTGGGGATTCTATTACTGAACGACAATCCAGTGGTGCAGATAGTTAAGCGTTTGCTGTGAGATCTTAAGGCAAGTGTTCGATTCCATGGAAGGGGCGAAATACCAAATAATTCTATACTAATAAGAGACAGTTGTTTAGCGCTCCATCGTTTACAATGGTACCCAACAGACATCAATCTGTGACGAATACAAACAACTAAATTAATCACCCATTTTCACAAACCACCTAAATCCAAATAAGTAAATTATTTTGTCATAGTCCATATTCCTTAACAGTGTTCATCAACGATCATACACACGATCGGATGTATTATGTTAGATTTAATGGTAAAATCGACAAAGTTCAGCTGATGCATTTTTGTGCAGCAATCGGTATTTCTTAACCTTAGTTGAATTTCAATATAGACTGATTATTATCTAATATCATTAGTGCGGAGAAGATAAACAATGAATAAACTTGAACCACTCCGATCGACTCTGAACAATATCACTCAATGTCTCCAAACATCGATCACCATTATCACCACCCACCCCCAACCACAAACACTACATCTACCAACGTCACTTAGACCATCAATCAAAAAACTTCATCAACTAGAGATACGTTGTGGTTTAGCCACACCTATTCTTCTTACATCTTTTTATAATACTAGTCAGCATTCACTATCCTGGTAGATCGTGGTTCGACACAACATAGTACACATCTCAACCACTACAGTCCATGAAGGTTTCCAAACTCATTCACTAATTTTGTCATTTTTACCTAGGGTTCTGTGTCTAACATCAATATTACTTATTCGCTCATTCCATCATATATGGGTGGGTACTTCGAAAACTTCTGTGATCAGAGACTTCAAAGTCTACGCATAACGACAATTCATATAGTTCGTGTTTCGAACCAATAGGTTAAAACAAACGAACTTCTCAGCAATATACTTGTCCTTACGTTGAGAGACAGATACCTCACCTAAGGCATAAGTGACATAACTTGACAAAAGTTAAGTGAGCCTTCTGAATCCGGGCTGGGATTCGTTAGACATAAACCTATCAGGGCTGGTAAAACTTCTGAGATAAGTAGAGTGGTTAACACACAACTATCTTACTTCATATGACCAATCTAGGCTGTGATGCAAACCAGCCCTGGAGTAACATTTTGCACTTGAATGAAGAGAAACGTATATCGAATATATCTTCACTATTACTCAGCATGTTCATATGACACTGTATGTTGTCAGAGTCTTAACTGTATAGGACAACATTGTCTGCATGTTCTAAATTGATAAGTGGGACTCTCTGTAAGAGGTCAATTACTTAAAATCTAGATGAAGAGAGTTTAGCTTCTGGTAAGAACTCTATAATAAAATTAAATAAAAAGGGAGATACGGTGTGATCCTAATGAACATCATAAATCATCACATTGAATAATTATGTTTAGTAGATCAACATATAATTTCATTCAGTGTGTTTGAAATGATAATAATATATGTTTAAATAAACAGTAAATAGACTGTACTGGTATTTTGAATGATAAATACTGGGTTCGAGTCTTAGTTTGAATGATATTATTCTAAGTTTTTTAAGTATAATCGTCCTTTCAAAATACTCTATTCTTCCGAACAAAATCTACTCCTTAGAAAAATTAATTAAATTTCAATGACGTCCTACTGAATTACAACAGTTTTTCACTGTTAATCTTCATTAAGCTAAATAGTTCAACATTTTATACTAATAATATGAAATGAAATGGTTAAATCACTATCTCGGCAAATTACAATACAATGTAATGTAGAGGAAATTTAGAAAAAAAAACCCTTTGTGCTCAGTTCATAGGATACGAATCTCGTTCTATAGATTTCGAGTTTGAGTAGCTGACTAGTATAACTCTAGCTCAACATATACAGAGATTCTAGTTCATAACTGATGGGTGACACATTAATGCATGGTTACTTCATGTAGCCTAAAAAATAACATCATTTCTTAGTTGCATCAATTCGAATTTAATTTCCGATTGATGTAGAGCGATGATCAAAGTGTTCGAATACTTCGATGGCAAGTTTGAGTTTTACACTACTAACTTCGTATTTACCATCTTGATAAATATCAATAGTCATCATAAACAAACTAAGCCTACAAGTTGAATGTACAAATCTGTAAATTGTAAACAAGTTACTGATAAATGTACATTATGTTAAGGATAAGATGAATCACAAATTTATAATTGACATAATATCAATATCAACTATACACTAAAGAGAAAACATAAATTTAGAGATAAACAAATAGACTTATCTATTTAAACATGATTGATTATATAGCAACACTATCATTTCTGTTGCTTTGACATTACAAAGAAGTTACCTTGAAAACATTTGAAACTCTCCAATGTTTCCTTTACACTTTTTTTTAACAAGTATTCATCATAAATTGACTTTTTGAAAGGTGGTGTGAGGGGGAGGGGAATTTCATCAAACTAGTCAGTCATAAACAGCGTAGAACCACTCACATATGAGCATGGGCTCAAGTTACCATATTACATTAGCACAACAACATCAAATTTACAAAATTAACACAACAGTTTAATTCAACAAGGTGGAACGAAATAGACATCCGTGCGAAATAATAATGGGACTTAAGCTCTAGAAGAAGACAAACAGTGAGTACATTCACGTCAATTGTAAACGATACTCAGTTATGTCACCAAGTGCTTCTAATCACCGATTATGATCATTACGCAAAGACTAATGAGTTAGTCTGTATCTATCAATATGGCTTAGACCACCAGTTGAAGACTTCATGGACTGGTGACATGTTATGATTTGGCTATTTCTTTCATTTTACTATCCTACCTCTTCCCTAAACAACATTGAGCGACGAATAAGATTGTAATACTATAGATATAATATTCGTCATCTTTTTAGTTAATGACGAAGTTGTCAAGCTACTGACAGACTAGATATTTCATTTTAGTTCATTTAAATATGTAATGATGGAATGAATAGTCAAAAATAGCAATCTGAGAAATTAAAATATCCTTACAAGGAAATAACTGCTCTGAAAGACCGCATTATAGTATTACGTTCTGACAATACTGTTTAGATGTTCTATTAATAGTATCAAAGTTTAGTTTCATTTTCAAGTTTCAAAATTAGGGTAGTGATTAGTGGATTGACTTATGATTGATTACATTTAAAGATTAGTATCTAAACATACAATAGAGTTACGATTGTATATCAGACATTATTTTCGCTTAGGTTGGGGAGGGGGAGGTGAGATTACACTTATAATAGTAATTATATAACATTACATTTTAGGAATGGAGTTAGTTATATAGAGAATGAACTGAGAAGAATGATAAAACATCAAGAACAATGCTTATGGAGGTTATTTTACACACTTTGATAGCATAGTTATAAAATACCATGTTTCTAATGACCTTATATTCCTTGTTTTAAACTCACGTTTAAATCATTAACAGTTATTATATCATTTTTCAATTACAAACTAGAATCAACTATTTAGGTACTCAGAACCGAATATTCCTATCATTAATGTTTTGAATAGATGTGATTGATCCAACTTGGTTGCTGTGGTCGGGATTTGTTTGTGTATGCATAAACAATTATATTGCATTAATAAGTAGTCCTTCTTTTTGGTTAGCTCGAAATTACTGTCCTTCTTCAACCAACTTGGGCAGGACTTCCAGATGTTAAAATATTTGATCACATAAACACGTAGTATATTGCTCAGTACCCCGTTAAGGTCATGAATTGAACGACATTGCAATATTCTACAACTGTTTAACTTCAAGGACACATTAGTTAGATTAGGAACACATCTTAGGATTAAATTACATTTAGGGCATGGTTAGAATCGAAATTGTTACTTCGAATTTACATAATAGAAAAATAAGTCTTCAACTACTGTATCATCTTGTTTCCATATAAATCGATTACCTTTTACTATAGATTTCTGTAGGCATGAATAATACGATAAAACGTATCGCAATTCATCCGAACATGGAGCTATAATTCTTTTTACCTTTTTCCCCATAAACCAACCATTTTTATGGTCTGCCTTTTGATTGGCATAAACTATCTCAAGGTTACATGAAAATTCTCTCAGCCTACGAGACGACGATAAAGTTCTGTTGACAGAATAGTTTTTATTTATTATCTACACGTTCATTTGAGGTTACTAATTAAATAACTTTATAATGATAAGACAAAAGAATTCGTGACAAACAAGTTTATAAGTGTCACCAGAACATTCTTACTGACTATCAATCATTGACATTAAATTTTCAATACTCGCTCTACTTAGGGCCTCACTGCTGACTATTAAACAAAAAAATTTGACCTAAAACTGAACACATAATTCCATTTATCGGATATTGAGTTTTCCTGAATTAAAAGAAGCTTTTTTTATCCGATAGATAACAGATCCAATTTGAACAAAATAAAAGTGGGGAATGTTATATCGGGTGATTCAAAAAGAGTAACCAACTTTCTGAACTGTTTTTCAGAAGACTATTTCATTTATTTCCAGTATATGTAGATCTATCATTTTATTTCTATTATTGTCATGTTCAAATCGGCCCAACCTCCCACTAGACTCATAAACTTTTATCATACCATTCATTCAGGAACTATAATCAATTAACTACGTATCTCTTCCTCAGTTCCTAATCAATAATGTCTCTGTTTTGTATAAATGTTGTTCTCCCTCTTGGTGAGCTGCATAGTCTGATTTAGTATGTGGATAAATTGATAAGTGAAACATAATCTGATTGTCTGGCGTTTGGCTCAGTTTACTTCATTCCAGCTTAGGAGATTAGTAATTACAGGGCAAATATGTGCGCATCCTGAATGGTCCGTATATTGTGACTGGCACGCATTCTCAAGACATAACAGAGAGGGACAGTAATAACCTACATCGAAGTGATTTGGAAGAAAATTGGGGGTAGAGAAAGAACGAAATAACTAACTGTATGAATTTATTTATTTCTAATCTGAATTGTGTTTCAAAGTTACTTCAGAAGTTAAGTAACTTATGATAGTTCAGCTATTATAACATGTATCATTATGGTGACTCCGATTCATAAATGCAGCATTGATATAGTAGTCAGCTTAATCTACGAGTTCCTATCGACAGTGAAAAGCATGGAGCTAACACATGTAAAACTACCAATACGGAAGTTGTTGCATCCGGCTAAAAGTATTTATCCCTTGAGTACTGCGGTTACTTTTCTAGGTCATCAAGGATACTCATAATCGAGGTTCTTTCTTGAGTACCTGAATAAAAACCCTCCGATAATGTAAGTGATAAGTGCTATCACACCTTTAATAGAACTTTTAAAAGAAATTGATGATGTATGCACAAATCAATTAGCTTTCTACTGTGATAATGACAGTAATGCTGAAAACAAAAAAAAAAAACCTTAAATCCAACTCTTCTTCAGAAAAAACTTACCCTTTGAATCGATTACGATTTTGCCAACCATACCCAATTCACCGAATGTTCGACCATCTGAACCAACATGACCAATATGTCGAAAATCATTCTGTGGTAAACTAATTTGATCAGCAGTTAATTTTGTACGAGAACGTGATGTTGTACCACCACTACTACTATTATTGTTACTATGCTCCGTTGGATTAATCAAACTTAATTTACTAAGTCGGCAAACAGTTTCTATATTGAAATAAACAGAATGTAAAGAGAGAAAGGAATTTGTATAGTATAACGTAATTAGTTGTGCGTAATTTATCATGCCTACGTTGAAGAAAACAAAAAAAAAACTACGAATGCATTCAACACAAATACTCACTAACTAATTCGCAGGTTAATGCACTACACTATAAGACGCATGCATTAGTGTCCATGTAACGTTGTGATACCTACTTAGATTTCAGAACTTTGAAACTGAAATGATAAAGTATCTTTCAAACTTTATTATGATTCAATTAAGTGAAGTGAAATTCATTAAGTAATTGTAAGTAGTATATATATATATATATATATATATATATATATATATATATATAGGAGTTTTAGGGTGTATCTGTCGTTCCACCGTCAATCTTGACTTATAATGTCAATTAAGTATAAAAGTTGTTTGGAATAAAGAAGAAGGAAGAGCAACACCAGAAAGTGATTTGTTAGTCTTAGAAATCCCAGTAGGTCTGTTTGGATCAGCTGAATTATAATAAATAATGATTAGGTACTTTAGGTGATAAGGGCTGGAATCGATTGCAATGATGTCGATAATTTCATCCTTTCATCTTGAATTATTTCGTGCATACATGGCTACTTTACTACCACTCATTTAGTGTGGCAACTTGAATCGATGCAAAAATAATTCTAGTTCTACGTTGTGAAACGGTGATTTATATAAGAAGCTTTATCTGATCCTGGTAATTTTCAATACAACTGTTAAATGGTGTTATTCATTCTTAAAACCTCTTTGATAATCAAGTGTAAGATTGGATACTGGCTTTAGATAGCCAGTATGTAGCTAAGGTAAGAAAATGTTCCACAATAACGATAGTCTGCATTCCAGTTTAAGAGACTTCTAATTGTATTTCAATAAGATGACAAACAAATCTTAAAAATTGTGAATGCATTTATGTCTTCTCGTTGATGCTGTTAGGCATAGTAATTGATCAGTCTCTATTGATGTATGTGCATCTTGAGCGGATCGCCTCAATATAGAATTAATCAAAAACTATGATTAAGGTGGAATTGTAGCAAGCAAGTGGATAACGTGATGACGTTTTATACGAATGGACTGAGTCTCGGTGCAAACACCAATACTGAAACATGGCGTGCACATTTAGCTGATGAGTTCCAACTAGGACGAAACGCATGTTAGAGATTTTACATATTAGTTATAACCCAGCCTAGATTATAGCTAGACAACTAGTTTGGAAAGTTTGTTAGTAAGGGGTACATTTACGGTGGCGGGCTGATTACGTTAAGCCGGATAATCCAATCAGAAAGTTTTCATTATTTGTCTAGAGGATAACTTCATCAACATATATTTTATGAGATTTTTTGAAAAACGTACAACGCTAATGTATCAATATTTTCATAGGTTCGACCCCGTATAGCACCTTGGGTATGGCATGATTCACAAATTAGGTAAATATTCACGTACTTGGTTTGAAGCTACAACCACTAAATACGAAGAGTAATGATGTTACTAGGCATAAAAAACTAAGGAAATTGTAGTGAAACAGGTTAAAACCTTGGACTTAGTGGTCTAAATTTGGACATCTTAACTAGTGTTTTATCTAGGTTCACATTTAAAATGTAGTCAAAACAAGTGTCCAACAAATCCTGATGTTTAATGCTTCCTCAGTTGATATCACTTCAAAATAATAATTATCGTTGATTTTAAACAATTCCTTTCATAAAACTTTTAAAATATTATTACAGTTTAATAGTAGAAATGAAGAGGATTAACATAAACGCTTATTTGTATGTTAAATAATCCAAAAGTATAAGTACACAAGCGCATAATGGAACGAAATGAGTGTATATGTGTTTGGATGGAAATGAAAAATAGACGATAGGAGATTATGTGTTATAACATGGGTGCGAATATGTAGATTTCCAGAAACCAGAGTATACAACAACCAATTACAAAGTGTTAATACGTAATATGTTCAAGTGAGACACAGAGAGAGAGAGAGAGAGAGTGAAAAAATCAATGGATGAATCAAATTGTAATAATAATAATAATGTTGGATATCTACAAGAAAGTAAGACCTTTCTTAAAATTAATAACGCTAGTAGTGACTTCTCGATGTTTCAGGACCTGGTACATATTTGCATCAGCTAAAGTTACTACACTACTTCAGTAAAGCAGGGCATATTAGATATAATAGTAAGATAAATGAACACAATAAAAATTAAATATAATGAAAATGATTCGGCAAGAAAGAATTAAATGAGGAGAATGGAAGTATAAAATAATTCCAAGGGTTAGGATTTAAAGGGATATAAACAATGAATGAACCTGAAACTGTGGAACCGATTCTGAGCCAAATTACCAGCTGATGTTCTAAACTACTGGTTGCGATAATAGCATGGATTACAACCTTGAAGTATGCACCTACCAATTGGATCCGTAAAATCAGTCAACAATCTCATGCTTTGATATCCTTTAATTGGGTATACCTAGTAATTTTTCACCAAACTACGACATCAGTCGACATCGTGCGTCGAGGTAGGCAGTGGTTGGACATAAGTAATACAAATCCAAGAAAACTAAGTTGTAAAGAACAACCTGATTAACTGACTTACCATTTTTCACTAGTACTCTTCTTCGAACTTCAGCAATGCTTATGTAATGAAAATTACACTAAAACATAAGGTAATCACTCACATAAATGGGTGAGCGATTGAACATTAAGTAGTGTTTCTAAGATATCTATCATTAAATACTAAAATCTTACGAATACCACTTACTCTTAATGGTCACGTTTGACATCCAAACAGTAAAACAAAATAAATTACTGAACAGCATACTCATCCTTTAATAGGACTATGGATACCTTATCTATGCCACAAGCGATTAAGTTAACAAAAGGTAAACGATCTATGTACGTCAATGTTGAGATATTCTCAGATGCCAAACAATCAGAGATTATCAAACTTTAGTCTCTATCCCTAATTTAAGTACTGACCGGTCTTGATGGAACATTTTGCGCTCAGAAAAGGAGGAACGCGTCCCAAACATGCTTGCATTATTGCTCAATGCGAAGAAAGTGTCAGCGTCCTCGCGAAATATAACAAAATTATTTGCGTATTCTAATTCCATAAATTAAACCCCTGGTAGGATATTCTTGGAAATTCAGAACAGGGAAGTTATTCCTAGTAGTAAATCTATGACGAAATTGAACAAAAATGGAAATAGTGATCAGCCTTGATGGGAATCACTTGAAACTACAATATCAGATAACAATTAGCTATAAACTATGACGCAGTTAATAAGTGTGTCCAAGTAAACAGCCTACTAAAAAGTTTATGTACTTCTGAGGTAGGCCTATCAATGACAGACAATACCACAAAACTTTAATTTACGGAGTCAAATTCTGCTTTCAAGTTAAATAAAAGAAGAGGATTTCGATCCTTTTTTATATACTGAGACGATCAGTGATTAAAACCAATCAGGTGGTTTTACGACCAGCTCCAAGAATTAAGAAGAATATTTCTAATAAAGAAGACATATAGCTTAACTAGTTTCACAGAAACTGAGAACTATGTATAGAAAATATAGCATGCGAAATTATACATTTGTAACAATTTAAGCGAAGGGAACTCAAATAGATTAAACATTATACCATCCACCTCCGATCAACTAACAAAGTTTAAAATCCATTAAGGGTTTCGGCAAATGATACCTCATCATGGACTGACATATGTTAGAGAATCATTAGGAAACATAAAACACCAGGGAGTTGTTTCACCGTTGGCATGAGTTTTCGGAAATGAACATTTATGATTTTACCAGGAATGAAACCCAGAAACTTTATTTGAAGAAGCTCGAATTGGTTTTGAGCAGGGATTTCATTTAGACAGTTCGCTCAAATTAATATGGCTCAGACCAGTAGGTACTAACTTCATGAACTGATGTTAGTTGCTAGTTTGACTGCCCACAACTTGTTTTCATCTCACTATAATACCAGTCAACAGTGCTACTCGAAGTAGACAGTGGTTTGAACATAGGAAACAAAAATTCCAACTACGAAAGTCGAAGGAGTTTCACAACAAGTTATTGACGACTTTTCCCATATTTGAGTAGATTCATGCACTACAAATACAGGATTGCTCACGTGGTAGCTCCAACATTTCAAAGACACGTATAATCAGAAACCCAGAGCTTGTACATCTTTTACTTATAAAATCATATTTGACAGCCATATATAAATACTGAGAATATTTCTGCACTGTTTACGTGTACCTTGATAAGTAGGCGAATATCTAGATTATGTCACAAGTGCAGTAAGTTGGCAAAAATTAGGTGAGACTATGAATTCATTGTAAGATTTTTTAAAATACAAAACTATCTCATTAACAATTATCTTTTTGTAATTGGGTGTTGTGGAGATTGTGGGCTATCAACTTTGATATCACGAATTGGTTTAAATTAGACAACCATTGATCACCTGGAAGCACTGGGGAGCTGTTTCATCTTAGTATAGAACAATTCAGCGGTGCGCATCCACAACCCCTTCGGATACCGGACCCAGAACCCTCTGGCTCCGCGGCGAACGCTTTACCACTAAACCATTGAGTTACGAACTGACTGAATTAGAAATATCAACCGTTAGTTGTCAACTCAGTGGTCTAATGGCAAGGCGTTCGCTGCGGAGCCAGGGGGTTCTGGGTCCGGTATCCGAAGGGGTTGTGGATGCGCACCGCTGAATTGTTCTATACTAAGATGAAACAGCTCCCCGGTGCTTCCAGGTGATCAATGGTTGTCTAATTTAGACTAATTCGTGATATCAAAATAATTTTTTCATTGGAATAAGCCTAGTGAAAAACCAGTTTTAGTTACACTTCAATAAAGGTAGAAAAATGTGCTTAAGAGACGATGCATATATATATATATATATATATATATATATATATATATATATATAACCATTATCTACCAAAAAGAGTAAAACAATGTCTTTGTCATTCATGTATAACTTACTGCGTAAAGCCAAATCTGTCAATGAAGCTAAATGTAGATTTAAATAAGAGTTGAGATTGCATGAATAATTTTAAAAGAATAGGAAACAGACACTATTTATAATAATTCTTTATATGTGGTTGCTATTCTCTCCACAGATTGACCTTCGTTTGGGGTACTACTATTGAAAAGCAGAGTACTAAACAATTATTACGCCCTAATATAAGACAGTGCACAGTTATATCAGGAACTGAATAAAGAAGCTTCATTTAGTGGGGTAAGGATTTACCGACTAAGGTGTTTGATTGTCAACCACAAATTCGATTCCTACCCAGCTTTCGGTTTAAGTAAACAAGATTATACAACCAGCAAATACACTTAGAATATGGGTCAAAGTATACTGATTCAAACTTGTTACGCACGTGCTTACAGAAACAAAATCTTTCTTTCTTATGTTAAGAACTGAAATCTCATATACAGTGTGGCTAACAGACAACTGGAGAAAATGATTAAATTAATCACAGAAGTAACATATCAATACTCATTTAGTGTCATCACGTAGTTATAGGGAAACGTTCTAGTTTATTAGCATCGATGAAAATGATTATTAGAAACTTAATTCATATCCTAAAATAAATATATTCTCTTTGGAAAAATAAAAGTTCAAGGCCATTTCAACTAACCTCTTCGACTAATACGTAGACGAGTTTTCGCTACTAGCCCCATAGAATTCGATATTGAGCCAGTGTTATTATTGACGTTGCTATTTTTAGTTAACGTATGATGATCACGAAGAGACGACGAATCATTGCCTGGTATAACATATGGTTTCAAAATTCCCGATGGGATACAGCCAACAAGACCGGTGCGTAAATTTACCACTTTCCACGCACTACTACTCCTATAACAACATACGTAAAAAGAGATAATATCACAAAGTATATTCAGAACTTAGAAGAATCACAAGGTGCCTTAATAGTCTAAGTACAAAAAAGTCAACGTCGAATGAATAATAATATACGAATTTTTACAGTTAGGTTAGATTAAGTAGGAATAGAAACTTAAGCAGCCTTCTTCAAGGACCGAGGACGAATATGCAGTGATCATGAAGTTGATGATGAACTATTCAAACTTCGTCAAAGAATAATCAAAAATGGCTATCAAACTATATTCGTTGATAATAACTGTAGATGAAAGCAACAACTAAAAAAGTCTTCTGTCAATATAAATGACTATTATCCTAAACATTAAATTCAAAGGACACGTGACTGAAGGAATTTTGAAACTTTTTGTGAACATCTCTTGCTGAGTTATGATCTGAGGATGTGCTATAGATAAACGTCCTTTCAAGGCATATCTATATGCAGTTCTTATTTTCCGATACTGGGCTACTCATATCGATAGTACAAAACAAATGCTTCGAAACGTACTTCAAAACATTACTAGATACGGTTGTTAAAAGGTAAATGTAAGATAATCAATTTTATCTATTTTTGATGATGTTGACCTATCAGAATCTCCTTTCATTATCATCTTCGTCATCAAACAAATGGGCGCAAAAAGAGCAGGTTTAACTATCAGCATCATTAACTTAACACCCAGTGGTAGGAATCGCACTTTGTGTTTCGCGGATTCTTCCATATCATATAGACCAATACGTAAACATCTTTTGACCTTTGAAATTACGGATTACTTTTATAATGGAATTCACATTTTCACTAGATTAACATTTTTCAGTTCTATAAAACTATCTTTCACCCCACAACATATCATAACCTATTTTCCTCCACACCTTTTCCACGTAGTCCCAATGTCATTAAATAATTCGTGGTGTGGAAGCCACAGAGACAAAATTCATAGAACATATTTAAGCCACCTATATCAGCGTTTCAAGATGACAACACTAATTGAACTACTACCAGTGCAGTAGAACACATTTCTGATAATTCATATTACTTAGATAATGTTCTGTTGGATATAAGCAAACACAATGATAGGATACATCAAACATGCGAAGCTTCGATTTCATTACCACTATAAACCAGACAACTTACAGGCTGACAAACATCATAATGGCTCAAATTAACACAAGTTACTGTAGTATTCACTATCGAAAATCAGGCAGACAGTAAAATAGTGTTTTGTTCTAATAATGTGCCTCACTCATAGCTATCTAACATAGAAGTATAGTGTATCCTATGCTGTCACTTAAACTAAAGAGCCACATTGCAATTTCTCCGACAGCGTCCCATCGGAGAACTAAGAACTAGAAAAAAATAAAATAAATAATGACTAATCAACATAAGTTGAAATGAATACATTACTGTATGTAACGTAGATACATAAAAACCAGCTAGCATTGTAGTTCGAACCCTAGTGGGAGAAGAAGGGAATAAATTCCTAAAAATTCGTAGAAACATTCATTTGACAAATGCCAACTAGTATGAAAAGTAACCAACGGACCGTCTACCGAATGTCTGAAACAGTTTAACAAGAGAAAACAAGTTGTACTTTTTATAGCATAATACTACTCAGTAACTGTGAGTAGAAAAGTGAGCAAAAATCTTACAAAAATGAATACATTATTCAACAACAAACCTTTTACCAAGTACACAAACTGTTTCATTTGCTCGAATAAACAACGGACGACTTAATGAACGTGTACCATGTGGACGAAAACCGGGATTATACGGAAATTCTTCTGTCGTACTAATTGAATCTAAATTAGAATCTGTATCAGGATGATATTCATTTGTAGTTATCCAGATTTCAGGACTAAGTCGCGGAAGCATACCTAATGTGGAACAAGCACAAAATTATAATAAAATCATTAAATGCTAAACAAATTACTCCTTTACGATAAACATATAAATAAACGGACATCTTGGTTAAAGCATCAAAACCAGTGTTATTTATTGAATCATAGTGGAAACTTGAAGATGATTTAACATAATATTAACTGGCTATTAAGTAGTCGACAATAATGTTATGAACGAATTATATCGCTTAACTAGCAATTTTAAGTGACTTGACATCGCATGCGCTATGTTTAAGTGCTATGCCGTAGGAAGTAGTTTGGAGTAAAGCGTAGACCTAAGTTTTGTGTTATATGGCAAGCGTCAGTATGGTTTACTCTCAATCTTCAGGAAGTTGATATCCATGATACGAAGTCGGTCACAAATCATTGATTAGAGTTCAAGGTCCACAGATACCACTAGTTCCTACAAGACTGCAGGCACACCCTGCTGATGAGTACTAACTAGCACGAAACCAATGTGAAGCATAATTTTATGTTAACTAAATTCAACCACCTAAAATATTATTCAGTAATCATGACTACAAATGAGACAGTTTAGTGTAATCCTTTCAATACATAGTTTAAACTAGTGAGTCGTTCATTTGAACTCGTCTCCACGAACATCGGGTAGCATAGTGGAATTCCATAGAAAATATTACTTAAAGCTGAATACATAAAAGGTGGTCAAACGTGCATATCGAAGTGATCCAAAGAAAACATACTGGTTTGAATATTTATCCTTCTAGGTTCAAACATCCATGTAATGTCGACTGGAGATCAGTAAGAATGAAAGCGAAAACGTGAGGTACATGAATGAAATCATACTGGAGATTATGGTAGTGTATGACAACAGCACAACCGTTATCCCAGAAATGTTGTCTTCTCACATTGGAAAGAATGGTCATAAAAATAACGCACCTCAGTTCGCCACGCAGATTACTGTCTCCAGTTGTAAGGTATACAAAGTAAAGACTTAGTGAATCAAAAACTGTTCATAATAAGGTCATGTGTGACGGGCTTGAAGCAGATGTTCTATGAGTTCAGTGGCTACGCTCCTAAATTGTCGAGAGCGCCCCTCTCCACCAATCCAGTTAGGCGCTTAGATGGTTCAAGAAGTAATCCACCAACATATATGGGTAAAAATGGAAAGTGACAACTAACCTCTAAATTGCAATGAGTCGCATATGGGCAGTTAGTGAGAACATCGCATTCAGCATCACTCAACAACCCATTTATATACAGAAAATAATATAAAGAGCTATGCGAGTAGAATGCATTCCGAGATGAACATTTTGGCATGATGTATGTATTTTACTGACAATCGTCAATTATTCTGACTAACAAAATAATTGTTAACTTAAATACATATTATTCAACATAATAAATAGGGATCAACATATACAGCTACTTGTCTGTTCAATTAAAGTTTGATCAATGTACATTCTTGTCGCGAATTGCAGACAGTCAAAAGCAAAGTAGGCGGTGAACATCAACACTGGGATATAGAGGATATATCCAGCTGTCAAGTCGAAAATAAAATGCGCCTACTGGATTCCGAGTGTCATATATAATTCAACTTCAGTGATATTAAATAAACCTTATTACTACCAAACTATCTTTCATCGTTTGTTCCCCTTTCGTTGATGTGTCACACCATCTAAATGTGTTTACATATCTACCAAATTAAATAAACAAGGATGAGACTATTAGTCTCACTGTTAATCAACAATAAGTGGTGGAAGATTCACGGTTAATCAATAATCATTATGTTAAATATTTAGTTATCTACTGTACGTCTCAATACAAATGATTCACATACTGAAGAAGATTGACACATCAAGGTTATGCAAATAATGCGAGTCAATACAAGTGTATAGCGGGATGAGGTGGACAAATTAGAAAAATGTCAACACCCACATTGTTAGTATTTAGGCCATTTGAATATTCACCTCAGTAGATGTACTTATCGTAGATAGTTAGTTAGTACTTACCATATAGTCTTACTACCTAACTTAGTTTATCAATCATGACATGTATATACATTAAATGATATATTTAAACAACAGTTCATTGAAGGAAAATAATTAGAATATTTATTTAACTGTTACTAATTAACTATTAACTGAATCCCACTGTGAATATCAACAATGGGATGCAGGTACATTCAACTGACGAATCCCAAATGAGACGAAACGCGCGTCCTGGATTCCACTTGCCAGTTACAATCCAACTTAAATATTAACTGAAATATTTTAAATAATCACTATGAGCACTGTATTCAACATTTGTGACCAGTATTCTTTACATTAAGTGAATGAGTACTACATATGACAGCATAATTTTCTGTAAATGATTTCAATGAACCTACTTAGTTTAGCTTAATCTTAGATGATGAATAAAAAAAAGCGCAAATCTATTGAAAGTTAAGGCATTAAATGTAATCTACAAACATGTAACATTCACTAAATGAATGAATGGATTAAGCAAAGTTTAATGAATATTGAAAATAAATAGAGGAAAACTGTTGAGAATAGAAACAAAAAGAAACAACTAACTTAAAACACAATATATCGAAGAGGATACTTTTTTAGAAATAAATTTTGCATTAAATCGATTAGATTTTTATTTGACATAGTAACTATCAGTGTATTGTGTAATGTTCCGAAGAAATAATTGAGACTCCTTACAAGACTTATTCAAGCTCTATATCTTAATATTTTAATTCAGAATACATTGTCGCATACTATGGTTAAGAAGATTATCAGTAATATAATGGAGCTTTTTGTAAGACTGATTTATGTAAACTTACCCACTCTAGATCTTTGGATTTTGCAAAAGAAACTAGAAGTACGTCATAGATGAGCGAATTAGCGATCGAGTGAACAACAGCACGTTATTAAGCATATCTAGGTTATCTTATACAATGGTCAATTGAAGTTGTTTGAATGACTTACATAAACCTTGGAGGGACTGAAAACAGTCAATCCAATGACCGTTCAGTGAAATTTCTAGATCAAGTGTTACACCTCTTTCCCTCGTTTCTGCCTTCGTGCTAGAACTTAGACAACTTCTTGCAAGTATGTGTACTTGTTTCTCAAAAACTCAAATGTTTAGAGCCTTCAATTTACCAATCAAAAGGTAGAAGAGATTGAAACCTCTACCACAGTTTCTAATATGTACAGAAAATCACACGTATTTATAGTTTCGAATTAAACAGAAATTACTATAATTCGTCCGATCAGGGAGCGAGAAATTCAGCAATCAACTAATATGATGATATCATGTCAAAACTTTTAGAAACATCGCTGAATGTTAATTACGTGAAATGGTATCAGCTTCCCTCGCCCGCCCAAAAAAACTCTGATCGCTTTGTTAGAATTTCTGGAGGCCATTCCAACAATCGCCAAAGTTAATAATGTTACATTTTTTCAACAATCAGTGCAACTATACAAAATTTTACAATAGTGATTTCTAAATAGAAATTATTCAGCAAGTTACAGTGCATAAAAGTAACGTTATCATCTGTCGAACTGTCCAGTAATGATTTGTTAGAATTTATCATGACATCTATATATTCCGTAACCAACTGCATCTTACCTATCTATTCATCACAATACAATATATTAGTAGTTAAATCATGAGATTGACAACATTGAATAGAATCCATCCGCAAATTGACATAACAGTAACAGCAGTTGGTGGTGCATCAAATTTGGTGTATTAGTTAAATACAAAAAGAGTAATACACATACACGCACACATAACTTTTGTTAGTGAATCACAAGAGGATAACCAATAATATTAGATAATACGAAATTGTAAAAGATAAGAGAGATATAAACAAAAGTTGGGCATAATAAATATATCAAAAGATGAATAGCATGACATTTTGGAGAAGCTGAGATAGATTAGGTAGTACAAAGATTATGGTAATATCACAGTTACTGCTAAATGTAGATAAACAAGAGCATTACTATATTAAATCAATATGATCTGTATGAAGCTGCGAACGTCGTATACGTATTGCTGAGATTAACCGAGTATATTACTGCATAGTATGCATATCAGTTTCAGAATAAAACCTAATATGCAAGGAGTGTTAGATAACTGTTTCACCTTAACAAGAGGTTCATTACCGGTATGACACAGTTATTATATTATTTTAATATTTTTGTTAATCATCTTGATAATTTACTTCAATCACGTTAAAATGGTAGAATACCTTGAGCTGGTGCATAAACTTACCAGATCCTACGTTGTTAGTGACTGGCTGAAAGTATGTAAGTCGGGATATGACCTTTCAGATATAGGTTTCCTGCTATTAGACACTTGTCAGCAGGATGCATCTGCAACTTTGAGGGAACTGTCGCTACCTGATGAATTCTATTCCGAGGTACCCAGTTTTACAGCCTGTGGTAATTACTATTAAGCTCTTTGGACAGCGACTAACCTTCTGCAGGAATGCGATTCATGTAGTAACTGATCACTGAGTAGCGATCAACGTAATACTTGCCTGAATGTGTTTAAGCTGATCAAATTCAATGAATTTACTTGAAATGTGGTTAGAAGTACGCGAAAGGTAACCATCGACTGTGACATTGGCCATTAAACAATTAACAACAAATGTGTAAATTTCTAGAATATCGGTCAATGTAACTTGTTTCACAGAAGCAGTTGATATGGTTAATAATAATTTGTCATACACTATCAGAATAGAATTTCCTAATGAATAACTGTTTAGTGAGATTTGGCACATATGACAAATGCATTTACACATAAAATAACATCAATATACTAATAGACAATCTAGTAGAAAGGTACACATTTGTTTACATAAGGTGACTAATTTATCTTACATTATGTACCTACAAATGGAACAGTGGGTAATTACATATTGACTGTTTTACTAAGGCAAGATAAACAACGCTAGCAGAATAATCTATGCATTCAATTCATTTTGTACGTTCTCATCAGATGCATACAATATAGATTTTTAATAGTCATTAAGAAGTATAACCGGTATATACACTTTACATAAGATTATGTATTGAACAACAATAAGTTGATATGCAGATGTGAATCAATTAGAAGAAGAAGAAGAAAGCAACACAATCGCATAGGAATTATTACGTCATCAACACAGCTGTTTTAATATAGACCAAGTATATGGAAGTTCTAGAGTATAAAATCAACAGAAGAGTATGGAAACAAGGTTAAGAAGGTACACTGTAATATCGAGTGATTCAAGAAGAGGCAACTAACGTCCCGAACTGTTTTCAAGAAGACTATTCCATTTACTTGCAGTATATGTATATCGATTATTCTATTTCTATTGTTATGTTCACAACATCTTAACCTCCCATTAGACTCCTGAACTGTTGTCATATCACCAGTTATTCAAGAACTATAATCAATCAATCATGCATTTGCATTTTAAGTCCTTAGTTCTCGTTTCTTATAAATGCTATTCTCTCTAATAGTGTGTTGTGTGATCATGTTTTTGTGTACATATAAAGGAATGTTTGAAACAATAGAAATCAGTCTGGTTGGTTCATTCATCTTGTATTCTTCATTCCGGCTTGAGGGCTGGTAGTCGCGAGGCAGACGCGTACGTTCACTGATTGGTAATTGTCGAGGTCACACTATATTTGTTAAACATTTTGATTGGGCCAATAATAATCAAGATATAACATAAACAACATAAATTACATAGTACTAAACACAAGAAAAGAAACAGTGATTAACATGCTCAGATAAGAATCAAGAATTACCCCCGAAAGCATTACGTAACCGGAACTTTAAAATCACCAAGGCAAAGAGGGGTTTACTACAGTTTCTTTTTGTTCGTATTAATTTAATTTAACTCGGTTTATAGCAATTACTTCAGCAAGGCGTAAGATATTTTCCAAATATACTGAGACACTGATAGTACATCCACCATCGATGAAGTGGCGAGAAAATTGCATTGCTAGAAACGCGTTGGCCTTTTCAACTTAACGAATGCGGTATATGTTCAGAAATGTGGACAATAACTCCTCTGTGTTTTTCCGATGAAGGTAAATAGGTATACAACATTGAAGGCAACAAAAGTTGGAGATTTGGGCATATATGTTTATCGTCCGTTGGAGAGATATTAATTTAACAGCCGGATAAGTTAAATGCAATATAGTCTTTATTCTGAGAACATTGAATAAGCTTATTTCATTCTCCCTAAAGTTGAGCCATAGGAAGACGTTTTTCTCAAATATATCGTGCATAACTTCTTTTATATTAGTCTTCTCAAAAGTAGTTATAAACTTTTGGAGATAACGATTATCATGCAAAGTGTTTCAATATCATTTACTCCCCGTCAATTCTGTCCTCTCAATATAATCGTTGGACATGATTTTACTGAGTCTTAACCAAAGCTTACCGATAAGCTACAAAGAACTTTGGTTAGAACGCTATTCAATCGTGACCGACGATTACGCTGAGAAAACAGAATTTAAGGAGAGTTATTGATATTGAAATGGTGTCTTCTTGATAACAAGTTCATAACTGAATTTGGAAAGACTATAGCTAACCAAATATTCACTATTCGTCAGGTTTTAGGACATAGGCATACTTTTCGGCGCCCGACAATCGTGGTTTATCTTGACTTTAAAGCAGCATTTGACTCTGTAGATCGAGAAGTTCTATAGCAGTGTCTTCCATTCAAAGGCGCACTCCACAAATCTCATTAAGGCTCTTTGCTCAAACACCATTAGTCGTGTCAGAGCTTATAGCGGGCTGTTATTCGAAATTGCAACTTTATGTGGAAATTATACTCTCATTGTCTGACTATTCAGGAATTCATCTCCAACCACAAGATCCACTTATTGACTTAGAATATCCCGATGACATAGTCCTGTTTGGCAAAGACGTTGATAAAATGCAGAATCTTTTAGCAGCAATAAGCTCTAATGCAACCATGTTCGTAGTGCATTTCTTCCTCCTGCCTGTATATGCAAAACGTTACTTCAACATAAGACTTTATCAACACTCAAGCTAAATATAGGGAGTGAAGTAGTTGAACATATCAACCACTTCACTTCAAAGTCTGATTAAACCTAATGCGTTGGTATCTGATGAAATTTCAGTACGAATTCAAAAATGTCGTTTGGCTTTTGCCAACTTACGCCATCTATGGTGTAAACGAGATATTTGTCTCTCAACGAAAGGAAGAGTGTACTGTGCAACAGTTTTCTCTGTCTTACTGTATGGATGTGAGATGTGGCCATTAAGGGTAAACGAGACTCAATGGTTATTAGCTTTCGACCACAGATGCCTTTGAAACATCGATAGCATTAGCTAGGATCAGTAAGTAAGTAATAACGAGGTTAGACAACGGGTATTAGGCAAAGGTGGTAGATCAGTCGAGAAGGTTACGAATCTTCATCGACTGAAGTGGTTGGGACATATGTTACACATGCCTAACCACCGTCTGCCTCGACACGCGATGTTAACTAATGTAGGTGCAGGATGGAAGAGAGTAACGGGTGGCCAAACCAAAATATGCCATCCGTCCATGAAATCACTGACTGCTGGTTTAAGTTATATCGGTAGCTGAAAACGTTGGGTGACGTAGTTTAGAATCAATCACAGTGGTGTAGATGTATTCACTCATTGCCCTCCTTTAATTCGTGAGCTTTAAATTACTTCATAACTTGCTTTCCACGCTCCCTGAACCATATTCTATATGTTCACACTAATTGTCACTATTATTATTTTTATTTTTATTGATGTAACTTTAACTAATGTGGTGTTAATATTGCGGTGCCACAGAGGTATGGCAACTTGAACTGATGCATACATGTGCCAGGTTCGATGTTGATTCTACATACATACATACATACACACAAATCGCTCAAAAGCGTGCATAAGGTAATAGAAACTTATCAATTGCAAGACTTAACAAAATCAACAGGAAGAAATAAACACGTTTAACGTTTAAGCAAATGATATTAAATAAAAAAAAGGCAAATACGAGTAATTGATAATGTTAAAATATTAAAATGATTGAAATATTTTTGTGAAAATCGGGATTTTTAGTTCATTGAATGCATAACAGATTGATGTTTGTAGAGTACCACTGAAAACCAGGGAGCAGTGGACAGACGTTCCATCATAGTATGAAACTCATTAGAAGCTCACTAGTGACTTCAAGATACTCCTGAAGCTTGAATGAAAAGTCGCGACTACTGGAGTTCAAACTTGTCGGGAGTGAGATAGTTATCACCAACCACAATGAATGATCGTCGCACTATATACCACAAATTCATGGAAGTGGGAATTCTACTATTGGATGCCGGCAGACCCTGTGATGCAGAGGGTTAGGTGTTCGACAACCTGGACCCCTTGGGGCGGAATTTAGGGTGTGCATTCCTAAGGAGGTCTATACTATGACGAAACGGCTGTTCAGTACTCCCTGGTTTCTAATGGTATCATGCCAACATCAATCTGTGGCGTATTCAATCAACTAATAATGCACTCAAGTTTATACATGAAAAAAACAATCATCCAAAACGAATAACTTACCTAATAATTGTGCAAATGTAGGCCTAGCTTTCGGTTCATGCGCCCAACACGCACGCATAACAGCATCATATATTGGATCTGGACAGGAATCAGGTTGATCCAATCGACCAAAACGTGGTGAATCAATCATTTCTAATACTTGTCGACCAGTAAGACCAGCCCATGGTGTAAATCCATAAGTGAATATTTCCCATAATGTAATACCATATGCCCACATGTCTGAATGTATAGTGAATAATGAATCATGTATACATTCTGGTGCACACCATGCAATTGGAAGTTTAAGATTTACATTTAAATTTGATTGATAATACGATTTTCCTAGTTGAAGAGCACGACTCATACCAAAATCGCTAATTTTTACCTATAAATACGAGGAAAAGAAACATTGGGATAGTTAAATATTGACCGATTTTAATACACTTCATTAAATCGATGTTAATTTTCCTGACGAGTCTTAAATACTACGAAAATTAGAAATTAGACAAGAGTTATGGATTCCGCAGAAGACTAGGCGTTCGCCAACCTGAAACCCATGGGGCAGAATCTAGGGTGCAAACTGCTAAGGAGTCTCAGCTGAACAGTGCTCCCTTTATTAAAGGTACCCCACTAGAAAAAAACTGTGATGAATTCAATCAACTGAAATACCTCTCTCAGAACAGCGAATAGATGAATTCAGGGGGTTTCGAAACTAGTTGTCTGTATACAACTTCATTTCTTCTCGAAACAGTTTGTCATTACAAACTACAACTTTTCTATTAGATCGCTTAAAATTTTAACAACCCACATCTGGTATCAGTGGTCGAGTACTTAGAAGTGAAATCAGATGAACTGAAATGTCATTGGATCATTCTAAACGTCGATAAGTTTTATCTCATTAAGGGCTGAATTGAATTAAACCATTTAAACGTAGCGGGCTGTTAAGATTTTAAATTCGACTCTTTTAGAGAGTGATCGGCTTCTTATTGGTTGACTCGAATCGCTGTGCTTTAATCCCAAGGCCAGAAACTGCACACAGCTCATGAGCATATATATATATATATATATATATATATATATATATATATATATATAATTCATGATTGGTCAGATGGATAATCCACTCTTATATATTCCTTACCCATAGAGTGATCTTGAGACAAGACGCGACCTGCCTGGCTTAAGTGACAGCATAAAATCTATCTAGACACGTTCATTGTACCAAATATACTGGGCATTTTGTTATGTCCTAACATGGAATTATTCGTAAAGATTGATGAAATAACTTAGGTGTTTATGCCTGTAAATAACACTCTACAAGTCAACTGACTAGATCAAGTTAACTAGAACTCCACAACTAAGTTTAATCATATGTTATGAACAAAAACAATATCATTACCTTAATGCAAACAACTTGTATTTGTATACGTAAAGAAAGGAAAATTAAGAAAAAGCAAAATTAATGAAATAGATAGTACAAATACAGAACTCATTTTTGTACACATTTCAATTGGAATAACAAACTTTGTTAATTGCATAACATTTGTGTATTCAATTAAAAGGTTAACGGAAAAATCAAATTGAACTAATGAAGCCCACTTTGTGTAGAGACTAAATAACATACACATAAGTACATACCACGTCTACACAAAATAGTGACAGATACACAGCAGGAGAACCAGTTTCATTAATGTTTGTTATCATTCTCTGTATTGTTATTAGAAATACAAGCAATGTTAACGGAGATCAGTGCTATCGTATTATCGGGGATATTGTAAACCATTCATACAATTTGACTTTCACTGTTTTTAAAGACGTCGGGGCTGTAATCAGCAAAAAAGAGCATCAACCAGTAGTACTAGAGAACTTATCACACTTCATGTCAGCTTATTCAGTATTATAACTATTTAAGGCAGATAAATTAGTTGAAGAGTTAGTTAATTCTTATTCACTAAAATGAACAGCCTCAATGTAGGATAGAGTTGGAGTACGTTAAAAGAAAACCAGTAGTAAACAGATCAAAAAGTGATATCAATCCATGAAGTCATTGATTATTGATAGACGCAGTTTACTTTATTTCAGACCGTTGAGCTAAATGGCACATGATATGATCATTTATCTTCCATTTCATTTGACCTCCCATAGTATTCATCTAACATACTCACATACCAGGTGGTTTATTGACTAACTCTACTTTGCCAATCTTCAGAGAACTCCGTCATTGAGAGAAATAAAGTGTTCAGAAAAGGAATTTTTTTCGACGATATCATTTTCTAAAAATGTGTAATCGTCATTTATAGTTATTTTTTTTTAGCATAAAAACAGTCTATCATGAAATAGAGAAATGGGTTGCATTATAAAATGAGTCAACATTATCACGTTACTCTGACATGTATGATGAAAACAAAATGGTATCGTGGTAAGAATGGCTAGGAAACAACAATTATAAAGAGGTCATACAATGAACAGAATTTATTTAGAAATATCAGGTTGGTGAAAAAGGTGAAATATAATTGAGTAAGAAGAACAATAATTGCTGTAGCAGTGACTGATCAACAGTAATCATGAAGAAAACAAATAGAATGGAGTGAAAATAAGCAACCATGAGGTCGTGCTCATGGGTTAAGGTTACGGTAGAATAAAGTATTCAACGGAGTACATTTGTTCACAGAGATTAGGCTTGAAACTGTGAATTGTTAAAGCCTGTGCGGTACATAACTTATTGATTTTTAATCATTGAGAGTCACTACGACTAATTGAATAGGTGAATGTGAAGAAGGATTCTGGCGGAGCAACATGACCATAAGTAACCAGATGCTCTAGAATTAAGTTCTTGATAGACTTGTGAAACATCTGCATAACCAAACAGAGCAGTGTTCAGAGATGCGTTTCGACAAATCCCGTCTTGTATGGCCAATGTATATAGAATCAAAGGAGTAAGTAAACTTGCAAATACACATTGATTTGGCCCACAGAGAAAGCATATCTTTGACACATCCCCGGATCACAGGTCGGCAGGAAAAGCTGATGCGGAGTCCAGTTAACTAAACGGTTTCTTTAAAGATCTGTAGAGTCTGTTGTTTAAGATTTCTGCATCAGTAACTTCTTTGAATTGAGTGTTCATTAAAACTGCCTTTTTTGGTACATCTGATGCTTCTTCTCGTTATTGTTTGGTTTCATATTTCTATGAATGAACCTCGTCATTAATGATAATAATTTTGACTCATTTATTTTATGACGTAATACAGCTTTAGTAAATGACCGTTGAAAAAACCATTACTTCTCTGAACACTTTATTTCTTCAGTCTACTATGTTACATACATAAGGAAACTTACTAGCTAGTAGGCTATTAATACTGTAATGATAATCATATACTCAACTTAAAACATATGTTTGCTGTTACCTATTATTTAAATACTTAAGATGGCATGTGTCAAAAAATGATGAATGAATGTTCTAAGGCTTGTCAAATTCGGGCTTGGTTAAAAAATCCCTGAAAACCAGGAGGAAATAGACAGGTGTTTCATCCTATTATAAGACATCTTAGCAGTGAGCAATTCAAGTCCTCACTACAAATTAAATGCAATCTTTTCCGGTTTTCAAAAGGTTTTTAATTCAGGTCAGTTCATGATATCCAATTCCACAAACTATACTAGTGAAGGTAATAATAATGATAATTATTATTATTGCAAAATTAATAGTTTCAACTTACAATATCTTTTGAAAATACCAAAATATTTCTAGCTGCTAAATCACGATGTACAAGACCACATTCTTCTAAATAACTCATTCCTCGAGCAATTTGCATCGAGAATTTATATAAAACAGGAACAGAGAAACTGGAACGTAATTCAGATTCACGTAGACATTCTAGTAAAGAACGAAGTGGAGCAAGTTCAGTTACCTAGAGATAAATATATAGAAGAAAAGGAAAGTGTATAATACCAGTAACAACATGGGTAGCGATAAAACAAAATGGCTGTTATAAATTATCAAAATAAAAGATTCAAGAAATAGTCCTAACAACTAGTCATAGTGTTATATCGGGTGATTTAGTAAGAGTAACTAACTTCCCGAACTGTCTTTTAGAAAACTGTTTTCTTTATATTGGGTGTATGCAAATCGACTATTTTATTTTTATTATTGTCATGTTCTTATTGCCCTGAATCCCTGTAGACTCATAAACTGTTACCATATCATTTGTCATTCAGGAACTATTATAAATTAATTATGTACCTGTACCCTCCATAGTTAGTCATTATTGTTCCTGATTTGTTTAAATGTTATCCCTCCCCCCCCCTATTGATGCGATGTGTGTCAGCTTTTGTGTGTATATAAATGGATGATTGAAATGAAATCTGACTGTCAGGTGGTTGGCTTAGTTATGTTATATTCATTCCAGCTTGAGGACTAGCAGTCACGGAGCAGAAGTGTTCGTGTACTGAATGGTATTATCGAGGTAACTTTTCTATTCATTGAAGCTACCCCATATTTCAAGATACAACACATAGTATAATCAAAAACAAGTTCGACTCATGCTAAAGTTTCCACACCACTGTAAAGATATGAGCATACCGTTTTAATAATGTTAAGTATATTAATTTTAATTTCTTTCACTATACTTGCAAATTCCGCTAGGAATTTCGACACTTATTGTACACTGAACAATAATTCACACATTAATTTCACTGAAAAAACACCGAGACGATACACTAACAACAGATAAAAGTACATTTTATTCATCAGATCTAATCCATAGAAAGCTGGATATGTAGCAATAATCTAAATGAACAACTCATGTATATTAATATAATTAAAATGCCTTTGAGAACAAGGTAATAAAACATAAGCAAACAGCTAGAGTAAGGGCATCATTTATAAGAATAATAACAAAAGAACAACAACCGTGGAGAAGTTTTAACGCGGAAACCATTAAATTCACTTCCAGACAATAGGATGAACTAGTACGATGCACCTAACATCTCTAATTAATGGTTAGAATAATCGCACGAACAATAAACACATAGTTTGCAATTATCGACAAGGTTTAGATAAGCAGTCAAAAGCATCATAGACTAACGCCACGTTCCGGTTGGCTCTTAATCTAGTTTTCTTCCACTATACTCACCCCAGCTACCACTGCAATTTGAGGTAGGTATTGTTGGGTGTACGAAATACATGACCGAGCCTCTTCAGTTGGTGAGCATTCAGAACTTTTACAAGTGATTTTGTTATGTTGCGTGATTCGAGAAGAATAACGTTTAGAACTATGTTTTAAAAGACTAATTCAATCTGTTTAGTTGCATGCAATGTAAGCATTTTTTCCCTTTCCTCATTATGTCTCTTGTGCCCTATCCTACCGTCTAACATATTTACTGTCAATTAATTGATTGTGTACACGTTAACTCAATTCACTATCATTATCCCCCACGTTTTGTATTAATGCTAATTCCCTAATTAGTTTGCTGCGTGGTCTGGTCTATGTATGTATAAAGGAATGGCTGAAATATAATATAATTTGTCTCGTTGATTCGACTTGTATTCTTTCTATTTCTGACCTGGGATTAAGTGGGCACCTGGCAGGGACCGACCAGGTACTCCCACTGACGCTCGTTGTTGTAACTTCGTGTGTACAAGGTCACACCAATTAATTAGTCGTACTATTCCAGTAAAAATAACTTTTACGTCGGATTTATCATTTTTGTCAAGCACCCTCTATATCTGACTGCAGCATTCTTTGCTCGGATAAACTCATCGACGACATTTATGACCAAGTAATTGTAGTCGATGAATGTTATCTACTCTGACAGGTCAGGTTTCACATCTATGCGGTAAAAAAGACAAAAGAGTATCTTGTCTGCGCCGTAGGTGACGTAACTTAACAAAAGCCAAACTATCTTTAAATTTATCAAAAATCAGTGAAATGATCAATTGGCTTAATTAAATCATTCCATACCATTAGTTATTCACATTTATTAAGATGAATCGCTAAGAATATGTAGCTTATATATATTCATTTTCAAAAAAAAAGAGAAAAGCAATCATCTAATGTACATTTTAGACAACACTACTCTACCTAACTACTAATATCATTTATAAGTAGTACATAAACATGTACAACTTTGGCTTTCATATCATTTTCTGCACCAGTTATACGTATAAATATTGTAATTCAGTTAATATAATTCTTGTTACATTTATTATTTACAGCTGTTAAATGATACAGAAAAAAGTAACTTAGATACAAATCACACAACTGTAATCACTTTAGAATGTCAACCAACATTAAATTGTTTAGTCCAATAAAATTGATGTAGAAAAATTTTTAAAAAAAACATAGAATGAAATTATTCGGTTATTTCAACTATATTTTTCTCTTGTTCTTTTTTTTTAATTTTTGTTTGTAATTTAGACTATTTACAATGCAAACAAAGGTTTCTATGCACCCATGTAAACACAATGAGAAATGAATGGTCGACAGTCATCAATTCAATAAATCAACAATATTTCAACTAGAAGTTATGCCGTCTTGAAAAATAAAGTTAAATGACTAGCTTGGAAATGTACACTTAAGTACATACAATTGTCAGTATACTGTGTTTTGAGATTAATGTATGTATCGACAACCTAGAACCAGGCACATGTGTGCATCAGTCTAAGCTGTTATACTTCTAAAGCATAGAAAGATTATCACCCCAATAACAATAATAGAAACAAAGAAGAGTGAACACATAGAATATGGTTCAGAGAGAGAGAGAATTGGTGGGTGTATAGAAAGTTATAATATAATTTTAAGCTCACGATTTAGGAGAGGACAATGAGTGGATACGTCTGTGCCATTATGACCGATTCTGGGTCATGTCACTGAGTATTTGTAGCCACTGGTTACGGCATTTGCAAGGATCCCATCCAGACAGTCTGCATCTATCGATACAACTCAAACAAGCAGCCAGTGACTTCATGGACTAATGCTATATTTGGGTTTGGCCGACCCTAACTCTGTTCCATCCTACTAATATATCAATCATCATCGCCCATTGAGGTAGACGGCGGTTATGCATACGTGTTTTGAGATTATTGAATATCAAGAAGCAATGAATAACTTCTTTATCTTAATTAGAGGACACCTTAATCATGACATTAAATTACAAAATCCAACAATCTCTACAACATTAATTACAGATTCACCAATGGTTAATTTGATTAGATTATCGGAGATGAGTTTGAACGATGCTTGAAAATATCAGCGACGAATAATTTCAGTTTAGTCAATTAAAGTAGATTTTGGAAATTCCAATATACAAACGAGTCTCAAACAACATAATGAAATTATACCTGGTTTTATTATTCAATTAGAAGGCAGTAATTATAAGTGGATACTTTCTCAGGGAAACGAATAATAATAGGAATACTATACAGATTTTATATAATTAAAGTAATTACTAGAGTTTTCTATATGGTTTACTGTCTACGAATTAAGAAATAACAGCTTAAGTAGTTCACATTGCTATAAAACACTTTTACATTAGAACTTCTTATAGGAAACCAAAACGTCTTTAATGTTTACATCTTAAGTTAAAGGTTACGTTAAGGTTAGAGTAAATTTAGGTCAAGGGGTTTTGTTAACAAATAGTAGTGATTTATGTACAATACACTGTTCACTTAATAAGAACTTAGTATTTGATACATTTACTGTTATAATTTTTAGCTTTTATTAATGGTTCTATATTTCTTGAGTGCTAAAAACAAGTACTGCATAAACCGATTTTTTAAGTTATTTGAGTTGAATTATGGCTGGCAAGTGGAATCCAGAAAGTGTTTCGTTCCATCTGAGACTCATCACATACCCCAGCATTAATATGAACGTTGGCTGACGAATCTTAAATAGGACGAAGCGTTAGTTGTAAATTCCGCCAGCCAGACAAAATTCAACTTAAATCATACTTGTGAACTATCGCAATATCGAGGCTATCCGCTCAGGATGCACATAACAAAGACTGAACGACTTCAGTCCATATCAACAGGAAGATTCAAACACATTCAAATTATGATTATTAATCGCAAACACTTTAATGATCGCTGAAACTCATCCCTACACTATAAGACTTGGATGAAAGTTAGACAATCTTCGTAAGTATCCAATTGCTTTTAACAATCTTCTTATTTAATTACTCAAAACATGTCTCTGAACATTACCGTGCTTGGTTGTTTAAAGAAATATGTAGACCGATCAACAGCTCAATTCTGGTCATGTGGTAACATTAGAATCATCCTTCTGGATTATTCACAAAATGAGACAAATTGGTTCGAAAAGGATACAAATCAGAAGATTAAGTAAGACAGAGGACTTAGCTATCCATCAATTCAAACGAACACTTTGCATCCAGAAGAAACACACTCAGACGCTTATTTTACCTTTGTTTTAATATATTCTTGTTCTCCAGAATTTATTTTTAAATCTATCTTAAACAATAATTATCTGTTTCTTCATCATTCAAATATTCACGTCTTTACGTTCCCCAAGTGAATAATAATAATAATAATAATAATAATAATAATAATAATAATAATTTCGTATTTTAAAGGAATTTTCAACAGTCATTTAGACTATTACATAACTCATTTTCTATCTTTTCATTTTAACTATTACTGTTAACTGTTACTGTTAACTGTTACTGTTACTGTTAACTATTACTATTAACTGATGCTTGAAATCATACTTGATCCTTGCTCAAGTGACTTTGACAACTTGTTTTCTTGATGTAATACTTCTATTTTAGTGTAGATTATTAAGTGTGATATTTCACTATATATACGATTGTACAGCTTATGTATATGACATCATCGAAAAGGGAATTTTTATCCATATTTATTGCTTTTTTCTTATTAATCTTTATTAGCATGATATAAAGTATGCATAGCGGTTAAAAAAAATTATAACTAGTCTTCACAAGGCTATTAAGTAAAAACGGAAGACACTACTACATGACATTTCTTGCCGTTTTTCAGTTCATTTTGTTGATCACTAAAATTTTTAATCAAATTTCAATTTCAAACCGTTACCAAAAAGTGCTGAGTAATTTTTCATAACGTCATCAATAAGTGGTTACTATGATAGTATGAACACCAAACAGGCAGTTCGCTTGTACACCGACATGAATTAAACCAATAGTCAATAATATCATAGATTAAAGTCACATGTTAGTTTGATCCTCAATCTACTTTACTTCTATTCTACTCCTAAATCAGTCGTCAATGTGATTCAAGGTAAGTGGTGGTTGTGTATAATACCTCATATATCTATTCAAACCATCGAATGATTGATCATCTTTCCTTAATACCCTATGTTTAACCTCAGTGTTGTTAACGTAATGAAAATTACACTTAAATACAAAGTACTCACTCAATGAATGGAAAATTGATCAAGAATCCTGGGCATAATACACTTAAT
The DNA here is from genome assembly GCA_025215515.1 of Schistosoma japonicum. Lineage (NCBI taxonomy): Eukaryota > Metazoa > Platyhelminthes > Trematoda > Strigeidida > Schistosomatidae > Schistosoma > Schistosoma japonicum. Next base: position 4,513,772 of record CM046069.1, on the reverse strand, counting down.
GAACATTAAAAAAATGTTCAATTAACAACTATGTATACATTATACTTACAAAGCACACATATAATCTTGAGTAGTATACTATTTATATACAAGATAAGAAAATAATAATGTAATAAAATAGCAACAATTTTATTCCGAAATAAGGTTTATCGGCATTAGTGTAATATGCATATTTCGGAAAAAAACACACACACACAACCTTCATTTGAATGGAAGGTAAGGTCAAATAAAATCAGTCAGGATTAGAGGTAAAATGTCAGGGAATGTAGAACAAGGATATTACCAGTATTGCTAATACTAATAATAACATTATTATTATTATTATTATTATTATTATTATTATTATTATTATTATTATTATTATTATTATTATTATTATTATTATATTAATACAACGTATTAGTATTCAGATAAAATATATGTTTCTAGAGAACATATCATGTAAGGACAGATTATAGCAAAATAAAATAGGATTTTAGCACGTTTTAAGTAACAATAAAAATAAGCGTATGCAGAATACTTAATTCTGTAAGCTAAACTCATAGGGTAGATATCATGCTAACAGTTTAAGTTGAGATTGTACGTAATAATATGAGGTAGGTGAAGGTAAAACACTGACACGTTGTAACTACAAAAATCAGGCGTAGGAATTACTTGCCTTTTAAATGTGAAGTACTTTTTCAGGATGGGTTTGCATTATCGCCTACAGTGAGCATGGGCAGTGAAGTAAGAGAGTAGGTAAACCACTCGACCTATACTGAGATTCACACCAGCAATAATAAGTTGGTATCTAACCCAATCTTAGTACGGATTTAAGAAGCTAGCTTGGATTTTGTTGACTTGCATCATCTGCAGTTTAGGTGGGAATTTTGTTTATCCGTCAAACAAAGAACAAGTATACTAAGAAGCAGTTACCTTGATATTAACACACAACTGGCTGTGAAACATGGATTATGGAAGTAGAAAAATGTATACACTGTAGGTCTATGACTATGAGTGTTTCAGAAGCATCGTTTCCATATCGTGGGACCACGAAGTAAATGATACTAAAACCATGACTAGGCAAACATGGCAAATCGGGTGATGAGGTTGTGAACCTTCGCCAACCAAGGCAGTCAGGATGTAAGTTAACTATGTTCAACCACCGCCCAGCTGGTCGGCATCCGCACAAAATATACAATCAATAAGACATTCGGTGACATGGTTAATAGTCGGCAATAGCAGAGTAGTGCATTCACCATTCATCTTCTTATAGACTTAAATTCTACTATTCGTTGATACATACTATTGCTTTATTCCTTCTTGTTGAACAACATTCGTGTATTCAACTTGTTAATTTGATTTTGTTATGTTTATGCAGTGTGGAAACTTGGTCTAACGGATATATATAACATGCTCTATGTTACTTATTACTAAATGTTAAAGCCTTTTAAGTGTAGTGATAGATTTTAATAGAGTAGTGTTGATAATCTTGAATGCATTCATTGCACCTAATTTGTGGCATATCTATCAGGTATCATGCTACCAAACTATGAATACTCTACTACCCTATTAGATAACATACTTAAATAAGTAGAAAGCACCCGTTGAGTCATAAACTATAAGATATTAGTCCAGCGAATAATTGATTTTGGCAATTTCGTTCACATAGATGTACAATTGGGTATATACATATACGTTAAATTGACAACGACTGTCTGAATATAGAAACAGAAACTTAAAAGAGATTGTTATTAATATCAGGAATATCATAGAGATTAGATGAAAAATTGAGTTATGTGACACATAACAACGTCACGAGAAATTATGTTGTACACCTGACTTCAATAATACAAAAAAGTATCTGCATCTCCGTTATGAACGAAGAAATAACTTTTCGAAAGTGCGCTTCAACTGCGATTTGAAACAAAAATCTCATTGAGAGTCTGCAATTTCTGGACACAAATAGATACTTTACACGAACGTTGATTTCAAAAGCAATTTATCTGGCTATAATATGACGAGAAAGTCTATAAACACTGTTAGAGCAGAATATTCTTTGAATGAACCCTGAGAATAGGATTCACTAATAGACTCGCATCTACTAATAACGTACAGGAAGAATTCTTGCAATTGATATTATCAATGTGCATTTATCAATCACTTATTATGTGAAGCAAGATAAAATGATCGTCCAATGTGTATTTTTTTTATGAGGGTTCAAAAAAATTATTCCACCTGATACCGAAAGGCAAAAGTATTTACGTTATAAATGCCATCTAGTCACCACCAGCCATTTGACAACGAGTGAATGTTGGATATTTGACTAATCAATAACTACATTTTGTGAAAAAGCTACTCGATTGTCCATATCAAGGTAGGTGGATAGAAACTCGGACCTGCGACAGCTATTAGGAGTCGAACACCATAGCCACTTAAATCGAAGCTATGTATTAGAGTATCAGTCAGTCAGTCACAACGTAGAACTTGGTACATGAGTACATTAGTTCAAGTTGCCATGCCTCAATTAGTAGATAAAGATTAAATTTTCGGACCAAATCCAAGAGTAGGGGAGGTAGTGACAGAGTAAGTACTAATGGAAAGGTATAGAGATTAGAGATAAGATTTGAAACAAAAACTGTGTGATTAAGTAAAGAGAAAATTATGAAAAGCTCAAAAACTAGAATTTGGAGAAAGACAAGGAGTGAATGCACCTGCACCAACGCGAACGATTTTGAGCCATATTACCTAAAGTCGTATTAGAGTATATATATATATATATATATATATATATATATATATATATATATATATATTACTACACTTATATTTTTCATTTGTTGTCGTGCTTTCCTAAATTGAATGTGTTCATAGCTTTGAACAAGATCGTAAGTGTAAATTACACTTGAATATGTAGTACACTTACATGATTAGTGAGAATATGACCAAAAATGCTAGATGAAATCAGTTAGTGAAGACTATGGACGTGGAGGATAACTTCAGTCTTTTAAAATGAAATCAGTTATTAGTCTCAGTCTTCGTACCCTAATAAAAAAAGCCTATAGTTTAATGAAAGGTTCATTTGGATACTAAGTAAAAATTAGACAAATGTACACTAACTACTATTGATAAAATTCAATAGATTTCTTTCTAGAATATTGAATAAACCAACTACTAATTTCAAGACACTATAACAATAGTAATATTTCCACAAGTTACTGTAACATACTTACATAACAATGAAATGTGCCCTTACACAACTGAGATATGCGACTAAGGAAAGTGATGGATAATGGATAAAATTTGCATACAGGCGACATTTGAATTTTCTTTATGTAAAAAAGAAAATATTTGAAACTTTAGGTTTTCTATTTCTAAAACAGAGAGAAATGTTGGCTTGAAAATATACCAAATAGCGTTGTCTTTTAAATTTGTGACTTCTTACTAATATGAATTATTTTAAGTAATTGTAGGTAGTCTACAAAAAACCCTGTTTGATATAGATTTCCTGTTAGTTGAAACTCGTTGGCAAAGCTTACTTTATGTCTAGAGAAGACAGAAGAGGATTGGAATTCGTTTCATCTAGTCTAGCAATACGAGACACTATTACAGAGTACTTCGAGTCGTAGCTGACCTTCAACAGAATTGACACTGGTTAAACAGTGAGTAGTGACCAGTATAACGTGAATTTAATATTTTAGGGCTGAATGATTGACATCGATCAAGTTGTAATACGACAAGTCTAATGTTGATGTTAATAAACTAATATAAATGCTAGTTCACCAAAAAGCGTAGACGAGCGACGGCTATGTTTAAATGATGCCATGAAAATGACGGGCTACATCTCTCGAACTTTTGCAAAATGTCCAACTTTTAAGCACTGAGTTTCAGTAGGCTCCTTATAACTCCTAGAGGCACGTAAGTCCACTCCGATGACACAAGTTTGATAATAAACAGTTTCGGACAGCAGGAAATCGTAAAAATGCTATGTAAGGATTGGAAAACCTGATGGTTTGAGAATGCCGAAAAGCTGTAAGCAGCAGCTGGATCTGGTAAATACTGGAAGATTTTTCAGCTGGCAGCTAGAAGTCTGGTGTTGGTGAAACATTCTGTGAAATTGAAGCTGTGTTAATCACCACTACCCAGAATCGTCTTAAACGAGGAGCTAAGTTCTTCAAAAATCAGTTCGTCTAGTCTGTTATCTAAAAAACTCCAGTCAGATTGCCCTTCTCTCTATGATCAGTGATGAGTAATCCAGTCAACAAAGAGGAAGTCAGTATGGAACTCGAACTTCTGATTAAGACAAATCACGAGGCCCATATGAGGACTAATCCCAACCCAGCTCATTTTAAAGATAGTAGCAAACTCTTGGTCAGGGAAGTGACAAGATTGATTGAAAAATTTAGGGAAATTCAGTATTCCATCATGTTGTGATTAGGCGATAGGCATCTATGTCTTAAAAAAGGCCCATATAACCATTGTAACAACCGTCAGGAAATGTCTACTCTCGATTGCTCCTAAACTACTATCTTTCATCATACTTCGCGGAATGTACCAAAAGCGTCAAAGATTAACTCGATAGGACCGAGTTGGTTTCTGGTCAGGTGGATGCAGTGATCGCATTTTCACCTTAAGCCAGATGTTAGAACACTGTCATACGTATTTCATCTTTACTGTTTTGGGGCATTCTAGAAACCGCTCTGAAGGAAATGCATGTTGTGTTGTGCAGTTATTACCTAGAGAAATATTTTCCACCTAGAGCATGTGGATGATATTGTCTTACTGTACTATAACACACACACATTATCAAACATCACTTAATCAGTTAGAAATAAATTAGCATTCGTAGGGGCTGCATGTGCTTTACACCTTCCAAGTGCAAATGCTTTTAATAGGATAGATATCTGTCGTACCTGTATCAGGCACATAATCCACACATAATAAAAGCGAAATCGACTTATGTCGAACTGAACGACTTGTCATACAGATGGTACAAATCAGTAACTTGATATCAAATCAGAGATGACATAGAGTTAGAACCCCGGTGACGACCTTGCCAGTTTTTTTTTTATTAAAACCTTCACAAAAGTGTGGTGACTTTTCTTAATAGAATGGAATCTTCTTGCATCTTCAACTTTGTAACTCACGTAGTGTCTTAATAAATCTGACCTTTTTTTATAGCCTTTTATCTTTCTTTTATTCATAGCATCATTTTTGCATTTGTGTAGTGTATATATTTTTGGTTACGTTTGTACAAAGTGTTGTGTACAAGTAAAATACATATTAACAAAAGATCAGCAAGTATTTAAATGATAATCCTTGTTATCTCCAGGAACGATTTCTCGATTGCACAAATCGATGAAACAGGAAGAGGAATCGATACTGGTCAATTACATTAGATATCTATAGACGTATGAATCAGGTAGATAACTCAATTAAATAATACTTCAAAATCCTCGTACTTGGGTCATGATGATAATATCGCAATTCAGAATCGTAAACCAACAAACCAAGACTTAATAAACGTGATATTTATTACTACTCAATGATTAATAAACGTATACATAACCAGTCCATTAAGTTACTCGACCTTAACATATGGAAAAAATGTCCATTCACTAAAATAATCATAAATCAGTCGTGAACAACGTAGAACCCGATGCATATGCGTATAGATCTAAGCTGTTACACGATATTACCACGATTAGATCAAGTTTACTAGATAAACACGACAGTATAATTTAACAGGAAGGGATAAATCAAACATATGTAAGAAGGAACCATGAAACTTAAGTTCTAAAAGAAGACAAACAGTAAATACAATTGAGCCACTAACTGATTCTAATCCATGTCACACAGTGTCTCCAATGATTCATCGTGATTACTACGCGGACCCCAATCAGGTGGTCTATATCAACCAAGATGGCTTAGATTAACAGTTAGTAACTTCATGAACTGATAACATGTTATGGTTTGGATGTTCGTAGTTTTTTATCATACATCAAACAAATACGAGTAAAAAAATTAATAACATGACGAATGTTGAAGATAATTTCAACCAAAACATGAAAATTTATCATTTTATCAAATCTATATTTAGTTGATTGAATAAGACGCGACTTTATGTTGGCAGGGTACCATCGAAAACCAAGAAGTACTAGACAGCTGTTTCGTCACAGTATGGGACTCCTCAGAAGTGCACACCAAAGGTTCTGCCCCAGGGGCTTCAGGTTGGCTAACACCTAACTCTCTGCATCACTGGGTTTGCCTGCACCTAATAGTAGAAGTCCCACTTCCATGAACTTGTGATATACAGTGCGACGATCATCCATTGTGATTGATGATAACTGACTCACTCTTGACAAGTATGAGCTCCATCAGTCACGACTTCTTACCTGAGCTTCAGTTCAGTTACAATAATCAGCTCTCTAGTGACCAACTTCAAATTATTTCTGAAGCTCGAATGAGAAGTCGTGACTACTGAAGTTCAAACTTGTCTGGAGTGAGGTAGTTATCACCAACCACAATGAATGATCGTCGCACTATATACCACAAATTCATGGAAGTAGGAATTTCACTATTGGATGCCAGCAGATCCAATGATGCAGAGGGTTAGGTGTTCGCCAACCTGAAGTCCCTGGGACAGAACCTTGGGTGTGCACTTCTGAGGAGTCTCATACTGCGACGAGACAGCTGTCTAGTACTTCTTGGTTTTCGATGGTACCCTTCTAACATCAAACCGTGTTGCATTCGATCAACTCAAAATACCAATCTCCACAAACCATCTCAATTTAAATTTATTCTTTGTTTAAAACATTAAATGAATAATTACTTAACAAAGCATAAGAATATGAAAACAGTACTATAGGCATGGTAAATCACTCACAATTTTAATAGTATTCGCATCAATGCAAACACCAAGAAGGCGAACAATATCTGGATGATCTAACTGATGCATAATTGATATTTCATTTAAGAAATCACATGTTTTTTCATCATTCATATGTTTCATATTCATAATTTTAACAGCCACTTGTACAACACGTCGTGTATCTGTATGCCAAACACCCTAGAACATAGATTCATAATATGTATATACGTGTAAAAATAATTCTAAATAATAAAAGGAATGGTATAAAAGGAATATTATGGTCTGTTTATAAACAAGGTCGTTTTGCTTTCGTTAATTTGCATCATTTATAAGATAGGTGAGATATCATACGAACAAGCAAACGACAAGCATACTAAGAAGTAGTCACCTCTATATTAACACACGACTGTCTAGTTTTAAATTGTAACTGACTTAATATACGACTGGTTGTGAAACATGGATTATGGAAGTATAAAACATGTGTAGACTGCAGGTTTTCGATTATAAGTGTTTCAGAAGCATCGGTTGAATATCGTGGAACAATCAAGTAAACGATGCTGAAACCTGGACACAGTACTAGATAAACATGGGAAATCGACTGATGAGGTAGTGAACCTTCACCAACAAAGCCAATCGGGAAGTATGTTAACTAAATTCAACCACCGTCTACCTCGACCCATGATGTTAACCGGTGTAGGAATAATAGGACGAAAGAAAACTTAAGTCGATCACACAGAGACTTAGCATTAGTTAATGACCATTGATCTGAGTTGTGATGTTCGATTCAGACTATCTAGTGGGAGTCCGCACGATAATCATCATTAGTAGTTGGAGATATTAGGCAGCTTGGTCGAGAGTCAATCACAACGATACAGTCAATACACCATTTATTTCCTTTTAGATACTAATAACGATTATTCTTTCATGCATCTTTTAATATCAATCAGGTTTGTTGGGGAGCGCACAGATTAGAATTAACGAAATTAAGGCTTAAGAATGAAGCTGCACTGTCGATTGAGCTGTGATTTGACAGTAGTAAAATGTTTACCTCATACACCAGCATTTCCAGCGACAACGCCTTTTTAAAAGGGGGTGACTAGATAAAGTAATTCCTAAAATGAGTACATTTTGCTTTGTTCTACGAATTTACGTCACGAATAGTAATGCCCTTAAAAGCATAAATAGAACACATCAAGAATGCATTACAAAAACGCCATGTGGAACCGACTTCAAACAGTTGTCGTTGGGGCATTAGTCACACATCCAGGTAAAAACAACCATAACTAACAATCGCCTTTTTTCAGGTCAATTTTGAAATATTCTTCAATGGTATGAGGGGAACATGGAAGTGACTATACGATGCTCGATTGTCTCCTTTAGCTTTAGGAAAGCAACAAAGTAAAGTAATTTATCTGTCTATAGAGCTAGCCATCAATAAGTTAATATTTAATTCATATGGCTTTGAGATGACAGATAGAACCATAAGCACTAAGCGTTGCACACAAAGCAATGAATTCACCGAAATCAGTCCTATGCATAACAAAGGACAAAATAACAAAAGAAAACAAACTAAACGTAATCTATAAAATAAACTGCGCAGCTCTGAGAAACATTATGTCGGGGAAAGCAGCCAACCTATTCATCACTGTCAGTCGAACAGTCAGTTACAACGCACAACTTTGTACATGCGTACATCCACCCAAGTTGTCATGCCCCAATTAGCAGATAGAGAATAATTTTTCGGACCACAACCCACAGTAGGGGAGATAATAACACAGTTAGTATTAATGAAGAGGAATAGAGAACAGAGATGAGATTTAAGAAAATATGATTCAGTTAAAAAAATTATATGTTCAGAAACTTTGAATTTGGAGGAAGACAAGGAGTGGATGCACCTGTGCCATTGCCAACGATTTTATGCCATATCACCTAAAGTCTCTAACCATTTGTTACGATCATCACGTGGGCCCCAACCATGTAGTCTACATCTATTAACATGGCTCAGCGCAATTGTTAATGACTTCATGGATTGGTGCCATGTTTTCGTTCGGCCACCCCTAGCTTTCTTCCAGCCTTCTCCCACAACAGACAACATTTCTCGTCGAGGTAGACGGTGGTCAGGCATAAGTAACACATGATCCAACCACTTCAGCTGGTGAAGACTACAACTTCATAAATAGACTTACCGCATTTACCTAGTACTTTATTCCTAACCCCGCATTGCTTACTCAGTGATCCCAGAAAACATGAGCAATGTTTCTAAGACATCTATGATCAAATACTAGAAACCTACGAATATCTTCTAACCTTAATGACCATGTTTCACATCCATAAAGTGAAAAAGATCGAACTGCTGCGCAGTAAACGCGTCCTCTGATCAGTAGATGGATGTCTCGCCTACGCCACAAGTGACACAAATTGGCAAAAGCCAATCGGGCCTAATGTATACAAGCCGAGATTTCATCAGACACCAGACCGTCAGGACTAATGAGGCTCCCAAGATAAGTAAAGCGGTTGACACATTCAATTGCTTCGCTCCCTATCACTACCTGCAGTGCTGAAATAAGTCATTCCTGAAGCAGCATTTTGCATTTAAATGCGGAGAATCCTATCTCAAACTTACATTCATGTTTAAGGTTGACGAAAAATTCTGCACTTTATCAACATCTTCATCCAATAGAACTGTATGATCTGCATATTCTAAGTCAGTAAGTTTATCTCCTGGAAAGAGGTCAACCCCTGAGCAGTCAGACAATGACAATGTTAACTCTCAAAGTATGTCCATGATTAAAATTAAATAAAAATGGAGATAGCGGATAACCTTGACAAATACCACTAGAGGTGACCAATGCCGACGACAATCCGCCATAAGCTGTAACTCGACATGTGGTGTTCGAGTAGAGAGCTTGTATAAGGTTAATGTACTTCTCCCGTACACCCTTCAATGACAGACAATGCCATATGACCTTACGATTGATAGAGTCAAATATCGACTTAAGGTCAAGGAATACAGCTATTGTTGGGCGTCTGAAAATGTGCCTATGTTCCAGAACCTGCCGTAGTGTGAATATTTGGTCTATACAACCACGTCCGAGTCTGAAGCCACCTTGGTTTTATCGGATTTGCTCTTCACGAGCTTTATAGTTAGACGTCGAAGTATTATTAAAGCTAGTATTTTAGACACTATATTCGTTAAACTGATTCGTTGGTAATTGTCACACGAGGACTTCTGTCCTTTCTTATAGATTGGGACGATCAGTGTTCCAGACCAGGTAGATGGGATTACGTCCAGTTTTCAAGTTCTAACCAAAATCTCAGTCAATCTTGCTGTCATAACTGGACCACCATACTTAAATATTTCAGGGGTTAATCCATCACGTCCTGCTGCTCTCCCTCGCTTTAAGTTTCCTATAGCCTTCTCAACCTCACTGAGACTTGGGGGACCAATGTTAATTTGTCATTCAGATTGTTTGGGGCTGGTGGGAAACTGGGATAAGGCCGAAGGCCAGTTGAACTGTTCCCTAAAGTGTTCTGCCCATCGGTCTAATCTTCTGGATTGACAGTGAATAGGGAAACCATCTTTCTCTGAGATAGTTTCACTTACAATAGGATTTCTGATACCCATTCGCTTGATATTTCTGAACAGTTGCCTACTGTTACCTATTGCCGCTGCCTTTTCCATCTCGTTAGCTTTCGTCACCCACCACTGCTCACGATCATTACGTAAGCTTTTAACCAGCTTGTGTTTAAGTTGTCTTCGTTTCTCATCATGTTCAGAACCAGACGGAATGTGTTGCCGAGCATCTATCAGTTCAATAGATGCAGCTGGAATCCATTGAGTTTTCTTAACCTTTTGGTTTAGTTTATTAGTAGATAATACTGCTGTTTCAACAGCCTTTTGTATACTATTCCAAGCTAACTCGGGATGAGTACAGATTACGCAGTTGATTAATTGGTTTTCTAGTTGTTATTGAAGTGTATTCTTGACTTTTTCATCATTAAGTTGAACTCTGAGGGGAATCCTTGCCGTGGATATTTTACGTCCAGTGAGACGCAGACTAATACGCGCCCGTACTAAGGCATGATCTGAGTCTAAACATGTACTCCAAAATGAGTGACAGTCTTCTATCGAGCTTCTCCAACGGTGGTTGATAGCAATGTGGTCTATTTGAGTCCAGCGTTGAGTTAATCGTGGAGGTCGCCATGTCAACTGATGACTTTCCTCGTGCTTAAAGTTGATTCTTGCAACTTAAACGATAAACAGCTGTCAAATGCAGTAACGTGTCAATACATATCAAAAATTATAAACATACCTTTGACTGTGAAAAGTTTGTGATTTAAAAAAAAAAATAGAAAGAAGATCCGATAATTTTCAGATGCTTGCAAATTTATGTCCGTCAAAAATCAAAAGACTAATTGAAATGGGTCAAATTTATTAGGTGATTGAATACGTCACAGATTGATGTTGGCAGGGTACCATCGAAAACCAAGAAGTACTAGACAGCTGTTTCGTCACAGTATGGGACTACTCAAGAGTGCACACCCAAGGTTCTGCCCTAGGGACTTCAGGTTGGCGAACACCTAACCCTCTGCATCATTGGATCTGCTAGCATCCAATAGTGAAATTCCCACTTCCATCAATTTGTGGTATATAGTGCGACGATCATTCATTGTGGTTGGTGATAACTATCTCACTCCAGACAAGTTTGAACTCCAGTAGTCACGGCTTCTCATTAGAGCTTTAGGAACAACATGAAGTTAATCACTAGCGAGCTTCTAATGTGTTCCATACATAACGGAGCGACTGTCCAGTGTACCCTGGTTTTCAATACCACTCTGTTAATATCACTCTGTGACGCATTCAATCAACTAAAAATACCAATCCCTACAAACCATCTCAATTCAAATTTACTAATCAATAACAAAAAGGAATAAACACCTGTGATACTACGAATTATGTCGAGAAAAAAAAAGGAATCAAAATAAAAGTCAAAAAAATGACAAGGTAAGTGTTGACAACAACCGATCAAATTCGATATGAACAAAACAAGTTACTAGTCACTTGTGGAAAGAATCACATAGCTGTTAGCACGAAATGGGCCTGATTAAAGCATGCTTTAAACATGCTTACGAAGCTGTCCTGTGATTGGTCCATTCTTAGCCAACTAGAGCTAACGAACAATCGGGAAGTTTCTAGAATACTCTATACCATTGTTTATATAAACCCTAGTGTAATTATTTGCTTTGCTTTGGGCTTTTGCCTCCTGATGTTATTTACTCAATACATCTTGCTACCTGCTCTACTCTTGTTCTGATTTGAGATCAAACCGCTGTCGTTATTGAACGGTAGAATACTAAGCGGGATTAATACATAATATTACTGGGATTAATAGACTTAACAGTAGGACAATTTAACAAGCTCACTTCTATCAAAGGTTTGTATGGATGAAATCATCCAGAATGACGATTAAATCATTGTGATAGAACTATTTAACTTAGAGAATAGAAAGAAACCTGAAATTTATGATTGTTGATCATTGATTCAATCAATCAGTTAATCAATAAATAAACATAACATTATTACTAATCGGTAAAGTAACATTAGAAATAAACAAAATAAGAAATTCATTAAAAGGAGACATTATTGGTAAATGTATTAGATATTTAGTTTAGAAAAATAAGAGAAAACATTTTTTTCTCCTCTATGTGTGTAGATACATGAAATAATTATAATTGTTAGTCCTTAATTCAAAGAATAGAAAAACCGAAGTACATAGATATATAAACCGATAAGGTTGTAGACTAATGCGTGGGCTAATAATATGGAAAAGGCAGATAAATTGAGTGAATAAGTGAGTGATGTGTTCGGTGATAAAAGAATAATAAACTTTCAGAAATATATTGTAGAAGACTATTTCAATTATTTTAATTGTGTGTAATGTACACATTTTATCCCTATCATTTTAACGTTCCCATTGCCCTATCCTCTTATTTAGCATATTTACTATTAGTATATCATCTCTCATTTATGAACTACAGTTAAGTCATTGTGTACACGCGGGATCAATTCACTACCTCTATCTCTTACCAGCCCCCCCCCATGTTTTGTATTAATGTTAATTCCCTAACTGGCTGACTGTGTGGTCTTGTTTATGTATATATAAAGGAATGCTTGAAATATAAAACAATTTGTCTGGTTGATTCATCGTCTTGTGTTCTTCCTATTCCAGTCTGGGACTGAGGAGGGGTCAGGTAAACGTACATGGACCAGCTAGAAACTCTAATTGGCGTTTGCTATTTTAACTTTGCGCGCATAAAACCATGTCAAATAATTGGTCGTACTTTCCCATCATAACATCATTTTTTGTCGCCATAACAGTGAGGGAGTGAGTTTAAAGTACTAAACGATTCAGATCTCAATGGTTAGAGAATTATTACAATTATTGTCAATTATATGATTCGTGTACTTAAAAATTTATGTAGTTATTTGATAGACTATAATACTATTGAATTTTTAATACATTGAAATATGATTTGAATTTACAAACGGTGTTATGGCCTTAGGTTATTCACAACATTTTTAAGTGTCGTATTTACTATATTACTGGACATTCTCCCAAGTATTTGATGGGTGAATGTTATATATTAGTATGATTTTCATTAGAAATTACTTTTTTAACCCTAACTATAATTGTCTTTTTTTTCGCCGGTACGTGATGAGTCAAACAACCATGCACAACGTAGAACCTAGTTAATGTCTACATCGGTTCAAGTTCTCAACCTCAGTAGCACAGTAAGACTAACACCAAATTAGTAAAAATATGAACTGCTTCAATGATAATAATAAAAACTAGAGTTAACACATAGAATATGATTCACGGAGAAAGAATTAATTCTTGGAAAAAAGGTGTTCGATTATTTTAAGCTCACGATTCAAGCGTAGAGATATAGAATACGATTTGGATCGGATTGCGGTTCGCAGGCGAAATCCAAAATACGCATTTTATCCTATTTAGAACTCGTGAAATGGCCGTACCTGCATTTCAGTGCTGACGCTCACACCGGGACTCGAGCTTGGATCGCTGGCATATTCAGCTGACGAAATGTGCGTCGCGGTTATTACTTGCCAGCCACAATCCAAAGCAAATCATACATGTGAACTATCGCAGTGTCGAGGCAATCCGTGGGTAATCAACGGGAAGATTTAATGTTATACATAGAAAATAGTACATGAAGAAAAGATTAATTCATTCAGAGAAATGTATAAAATAATTTTAAATCTATAAATCAAAGGAAGGCAAAGAATGAATGATCGATTATGAGCCATGTCATGCACAGTCTCCAAATACTGGTTACGAAAATCGTGCAGACCCCATCCAAGTAGTCTGCATCTATCAAAAGGGCTCAGGTCAATGATAAGTGAGTTCATCGACTAATGTTACGTGTTAGTTTGGTCGCCCGTAGATTTTCTTTATCCGTCAGCAAAATTGTCAGTATTGCACCATGCGGTAGGCGTTGGATAGACCTTAGTCGACGAAGATTCATAACCCTATCATTCTATGTGTGGAGTTGCACTATACTGGATATGTTCACACTAGACAACAGTGGATTATTCAAGACTCTTGAGATGAAATCTTTTATGAGAATTACACTTTAATATGCATCACTCGTCAAAAATATCTGAGTGTTTGATAAAATACACTTAGTGAACATTTAAAAGGTTGCAGATAACTTCAGCTACATTATAAACAGAAGTGAAAGATCATTGACTTTTATCATTATTCTTTATTAATCATTTTCTATGCAAAAAAAAGTAACTCATATACTTTCGGCTGATTATTATGCATGTATGACAACTGTAACTGCCCAATAATTAATTCAGTCAGTTGACTCCTTTCGTGAAATCCATTCACTGAGTATGTGAGGTTTTGTTTCAAGTAGAAAGTTTGAGATTTACCAATTTAATCAATGTAGCATTTCATTAATAAAGTGTATAATTACAATCAAAAACAAATACAAACCATCAACTGATCGTAGAAAATTTACAATATTATTGTGTAATTGTTAGGTAGAAACTGACAGTAAAAAAGTGAATATAGAGAAGCATAAGATGAATTAAAATCAACTATCAGAACTACAGTTCAATAGAAACAAACAAAGAGAAACAAAATGTATGAAGTAACATTGAATTAAAGACCTAAGGGAAGACAGAAAATTAATACAGATAGAACTTCCTCTTAAAAGCTATACCATCTAACATACCAAACGATTGATTATAAATATGTCGTAATTTTTAACCAGTAGGTTCGCATAGCTTGATAGGAATTGAACAAACAGTCAACAACTATATGGACTGACACTAAATCTTCGTTTCGTCATCCCTAACTTTCTTCCAGCTTGTTTCAAATCTACTTAGAAGAGTACCCAAATATGAGTAGTACACGCCCCAATAAGCTTAGTCGATTGAAATTAAATCTCATCAAACACTGACAACTTACGCAAGTCGTTGACTTATAACAGCATTTTTAGTCACATACAAATACACAATTTAGTACTGAATAGTGTACTCTCTATTCGATAAATAAACGGAGATCTCACCCGCACTGCAAATGAAGCAAGTTAATAAAAGCCAAGACAGCTTACAGCGTGTGTCGATTTTCCGTCATATCAAACTATCAAAGATTATCAAGTTTCTAATATAAGTGAGGTGGTTACCATACTTAGTTACTTTACTCTTTACGGATAAACTAGGGACTGATGAAAAATTCTAAAAAGATATGCTATATTTGAAGGTAAAGAAACGAAAGCCGAACATTCCAATGTTGTCACTTAACGTAGTAGTTTTCAATCGAGCACTTTTATGTCTTGTTCATAGGATAGATCTAGCGATCAAAATGAAACTACAGTAAACCATCGAACAGTATAGAGAAAAAGTTTTGAAAGAGTTTGTATCGATACTGTATTTTGCAAATATCAATACTATATTTTGCATAATTCTTGATACGTCTTTAATAGTTTGTTAATGAGAGTAGTCCTACAAATGCAACAACAGAACATGACCGGTGTAGTACAGCACAATACCAGATTTACTTATGAAATAAGGGTAAGGATACGATTCTGCACTGAATAAATGGGTGTTTTCCTCTCTATTGGGAGTATTAGGAAATAAGGAATTACAACCAATCAGTCAGTAGGTGGTCTGTGCAATGATAACATTGTTGGACACTTAAGTTACGAATACTTCTTCCTAGTGAATACTAATAACAACAAAATACCCATGTTAAGGAGTTTTCGTAACCTTTTCCTCAATTTAAATGAAGATTATGTATGTTTAAAATTAAACCGGGCAAAAACCTATTCCAAGACAGTTAAAAGAATTCTTCGTTCTTCAGATAAAACGACACAGCACAAAAACTACTTCCTATCAGAATAAACAGAATAAAATTATTAACGAAAAGGCATATCTGAATTACCTGAAACACTTTTCCAAATTCCCCCTCACCAAGACTACTTCCGATTTCAAGTTCACTTGGTCGAATGATTCGATAGTTTATATTTTGATTTATGTTTAAATTATGTAAGTCCTCTGTTAAACATGCACTATTATTACTATTATCAGAAGATTTAGAATTTTGTGTAAATAATAAAGTACGCCGTTTTGAATCACCATCTTCTGATGTTGGTGTAGTATCTAATGAAATGGACAATACATTGATATTACGAGATGATAATCCATCTAATGTATCTTTAAATCGTGGTGACGAACACCGGCCACTAGTAGATCGAGCTAAACGCTACAAATAAAAAAAAGAATATATTCCTGTAAAAGAATGCAGTTATCGAAATTCAACAGCACACAAACAAACTTGAAGATCATTACTTCAATAATTCATTATTTTCAATGACTCCTGGAACATGTTAGTTAAAGTTTTCACCATAATGTTTAATTTCTCCATGTTGTGATGTATCAAACCAAGTTTTAAAAATATAGATTTCCATCATTCTTATTATTATACTTAACAACAACATACTATTTGTTAGGCCATACCGTATCGCAAAACAATAAAGTATATTCATCCTACTAATTTAATATGTGGGACTAACCTTTCTAAGCTTTCCTATAGCAGTTTGTGGGCATTCTCGTTTGAAATGTTTACGCAAACGTCGTTGTTCTGGTCTACTGAAACCTAATTCTGCAAGATCAGAGTCTTCAACATATTTGATTTGTTGAACTGAACGAATCTATTAAAATGACAAAAAGATAGAGTATTAAAGGAATCACTTTAATAAACACGATACTGGCTCAAGCAGTGGCTCGATTATAAAGGGGTTCAACTTATAGCCACTAATTAAAGATTTCGAATCCCAACCCACGT
Source organism: Schistosoma japonicum (assembly GCA_025215515.1). NCBI lineage: Eukaryota > Metazoa > Platyhelminthes > Trematoda > Strigeidida > Schistosomatidae > Schistosoma > Schistosoma japonicum. The sequence continues at coordinate 4,496,546 of CM046069.1, read as the reverse complement.
ATTTCAGTGTGGTCAGATGAGTAATTTTACAAGCTCATAGTGTGACTAAGTAGTCGAATCCATACGTTAACAACAAATTAGTAAGCTATGCAAATATATACATTCCACATAGCATTGCTAGGTTGTTGAAAATATAATTGATTTTCTGATTAATAATGAGATTGCATTTGTTAATCGAGTTACTTATTCACCTAGATAAATAATTGCAATTAACAAATTAGCACTAGTATGAGTCGCACATATCGAGTAAAGGTTAGAGATACTACCAAAGAGTGCATATAAAAGTAAATCTCAATGTGACCAAATAGATTAAGTTACCGATGCATTATTAATTTACTAATCTACCCAATCACTGAGATACATTCTAAACAGTAACCAGTTAACAAATCTTAGTGTTTTAAAAAAGTAACTTTTAAAATGTTTCGCGTAAATGTTCTATAAGCTGAGTGACAATGTTACAGATTGGATATAATTCACAAATCCCATTCAGTTTTCTTAGTTACTTATTCACTGAAATACATAAGATTTGGTACAAAGAGGTGACAAAAACATGTATTACAGTGAAACTGTAAAGAGAATAATGATGAAGGCAGTCAAGGGAAAGGTAAGAACTAATAAGGCGATATGAGAATTACAAGACAGGAGAAAAAGCTCGGATAGAAATAAGAAAAAGAAGATTTTATTCTATTGGGAAAAATCACCACACTTATGTGATGTTTTTAGTAAAAACACTGTAGCAAGACCATCACCGGGGTTCTGATTGTATGTCATCTCTGACATGGTCTCAAGCTACTGATTTGCATCATTTGTAGGACACTAACCAACAAATCGAGATGTACTGACTGAGGTCAATCCTACACAGCTTCCTCTCACTCCATAGTGCTATATCATAAATTAACCACCTCTTCCCTTCTTCTAACCAGTCTGTGTCACCAATTCTTCAGAATCAACGATGACTGGAAACAGAGACGCCGAGTATCATCGGCTCAGAGAGATTTGGTTTCACAAACACAAAGCAGAACCAAAGGCACTGACACGTCGTAAGTCCGACATTTTACTCCCAACTTAAATCACAACGGCTCCAAAAATGGTCCAGTCCGACATAGGCCGATTTAGCTTTCACTATGTGTAGATTATATCTCTGGTACACCACCACTAGAATGCATACAACTATCCAGATACACTAGCATGCCAGTTATTCCTAGCTGTTCATGACAAAGAGTAAAGGGATTTACATACCATTTACAGTCTATCAAAAGCATTTGCACTTGGAAGGTGTAGAGTACATGCAACACCTACGAATATTAATTGGTTCTGATTAAGTGATATTGGATAATGTATTTGTTGTAGTACAGTAAGACATATCATCCACATGCTCTAGGTGGAAAATATTTCTCTAGGTAATAACTGAACAATACAAACACGCATTTTCTTCAGAGCTGTTTTCCGAATAACGTCGATAGCAAAACTGAAAAGAAATGGTGTGATTGTACAACCCTGCCCAACCCCATTGGTGGGTTGGAACAGTGGATAACGGTTGTTTAGTCACATATTTCCCGAGGCACTTGTGTGCAAATCCTTTAAGATGTGAATAAACTTCTCAGAACCCTTCTCCAATCACAGTTCCAGAGGATATTCATTAATCAGAGGCGGCCCTGATGCCACACAACGAATGTTGGCCTGCAATAAGTATAACGGCGTTCCAAAACCTGGAAAAAAGTGAAAATGTGACCACTGCATCCAAAACCTGACCGAAGATCAACCTGTTCTTTCATTTATTTCGCACTATCTGCGAAGTGAGTCTTCTGACTGTTTTTAATAATTCACCTAAAATTTGGTATTTTGGTTAACTTAATCATCATTTGGATAATACAAACATTTTTGAGTATACTAATAGTAACAGTAAACTTTTGAGTATCCACGATGATAAAATAGTGATGAAACTTAAATTTGAAGTTCATGATTAAATATAGAATAAACATTTTTCAGCTCTAAGATAAATAACAACAAACTAAAATACAACACCATCTACAGGAGTAACGTGCGAGCTCTTAAAACGCTACTTATACTGCTATAATAAAACTTGACTAACCTTTAAATGGCGAGTGAGCACAGAGTAATAGTGATCTAGTTCTGCATCCTTCAAAAACTCATATAGATCCTTTTCTAAAGGATGCTGATGACTTGGAATAGAAAGATTCAGAATAGATGGCGGTTGACATTTTTGCACTGAACATCCTAAAGGCATGACAGGACACTGTCTTTGTTCCCACACCTCTCCTACTGTACCTTCTGTAGCAGTTGTTGCCAAACTTAAAGAATCAGACAGAGTTTCTGCACTTGGAGCTGATAGCTTTGATTGGCCAATTCTAGGACCTATAAAATGTTGAGATGTTGATCGCGAACGCAGATTTCTGTTTTCACTGATTATAGGGATATCAGAAGTTGGGGCAAAAGAGGCAGTCAACATGCCCAAATTGATTGAACAGTAAATTTATAACATTAAATAAGCCTGGTTGAAAGAATGGGGAAGTGAAAAATTAAGATACTTATTATGGAACTACGAAAATCTAAAGCAAAGTGAAGTTATTAATAAAAATGTAATTTGGACGCCACATGTCTAAGTCTACGATTATGTAGTTTAATGTGTTGACTATGTATGTAATATACAATAAATATGTACCTATCGAAATCTATCAGATCTACGCAAAGTTAACAAAAACAAAAATAACAAAACAGAACAGAACTGAGAAAAACAATCAGAGACAAGTGAGTATAAGATTATACGATGTAGTAACTTATAATAAAATAAAGAATGAATGTATTAAAACCACTGAAACTGACTTTAAGCCACGATGCCTAAGGTCACAAAATGTATGTGCTATGTTATGGTGACCAGCCTAGAAGTCCAAAACTGCGTCGTTATTCAGCTGCCTCTTACTTACTAATCTAGTAATGGCCAGTACGGCAGACAGACAGACAGATACAACGCAGAACTTCGTACGTACGTACATCAGTTCAGGTCGCCATACCACATCAGCACAGAGACGCAACTGTCAGTTCAAATCCAAGAGTGATTTATGGGGTGTAGAAAGGATTTGATTTTGACTAATTTGGACTCTCGTGCTTTTGCGGGTATGAGGGCAGTTGTCACTTCCCGGCTGCCCACACCGTGGAAGGGTATTTCTTGAGGAACCAGTACGGCACATTGAAATAGGTTGTGGTTCAATATGAGCAACAATTTAGCATTATCAATCAGTGAAAATGTACAATCTTATCTAGTTTCCTGTTCTAAATAATGACTTGATTTGTTAAAAAATAATTCACTGAGGCTCTGATATGACTACGAATAGATACAAATTAGCAAAGAGGAAGTGATTACACAATGTGCAAACATGTATAAGAAATCATGAAGTAATAAACAGATACGTCATTACTTAGTTCGTGTAGATAATCAAAACTCAAAATTTGTTTTAATGCTACTTACTTAAGAACCGAAAAACGATAAAAGTATTTATTTAATTTAAGAAGCATATTCAAACGTATGTTATGTTGAAAAAAAAAACTGAACATCAATCTCGCAAAATATTTTTAAAAGGCTTAAATGACAAGCAACTAAAAAGTATTCTGTCTTTCAGTTTTCTCAGGTTAAGAAAAACTACATATGATTAGTAAGCCAAGGTTATACTGAAGATGTCATCAAATTTGGATTTGACACACTAGCGAGGGGATTTTCAGCCTAAAATGGATGATAAACTATTTCGCTTTACCGAGAAATTCCATTAGAATTACCTTAACCAGGTTACGACCACAATGCTAGTATACACAATAAAAGTAAACGTTTCCAGGGACATCTCATAAAAATCTCAAAGCTAAAAGCGAATGGGAACTGATTAATATTACGGTTTTCCAGGTCACAAAGAACGGTCACCGACTTAAACGCCAAACCCGAATAAACCAAAAAGTGAAAGTTATCAAGTAAAAAAATCACGTTCATAGATGTACTTCTGGTAATAATAAGCATACAAACCGGCATACTAATTTTAACATTACAATAATACAGCGAAATAATCGGAGTAAAGAAAATTTTTATTTATTGGATAGATCAACTTTAAAATGCACAGACTTTTAGTAAAAAAACAAAGTCCTATCTCACACTTACGTTTATAGACAGGAGACAAAGAAAATTCAACCTTGAAAGCACAAAACGAGAATAAAAAGTCGACTACAAAATAATGCAATCGCAGCGCGCTACGTAGACCTTCGAGCGCAAACCTTAATTAGCGAAATTCAACCTTCGTTGAACAAAATTCTGTGAATTGTTATTTCTATCCGTAATTCGTTTTGTGTCGCAGATGAACAATTTTACATTCTGTCAAGATGAATGTTAACCCATTTTATCTACCCGAATTTTAAGATGAGTCAGGTTATTCTGTTTTTCCAGACTATTCTCCCGTTTGCTAACTTCCCTCTAAAGTCTGTCATTGGAAAAAGGGAATGATTTTGAAGATTTTTGTCTAAGCAAATCGTTTATATAGATTAGAAAAAGGAGTTATTTAGGGACTCTACCTTAACAAGTCCTAGAGCCTGAGAAAATATGCAATTTACCCTCACCTGGAATCACCGTTTGTCGACATGACATCTAGACCAGTCCAGTGGCAAAAGTTAAATTCCTATCTAAGCCAATTTGTGGATGAATGAAACATGATTAACTTGGTCGAAGGCTTTTGAGGAATGTTGTTGTACTACATCAACTATACTGTTCCCGTTGAGAATGCCCATTTCGTTATTTATTACGAACATTAGATATGAGATGCGAGAGTGACGTCTCATAAAACCATGCTGTTGTAGTGCGAAAAATGGGTAAATTTCAAGTAATCACTTAAGCTGCCATAATTCAGGGACTCCATAGTTTCAGACGCTATGGAAAAAAAGTCCTTGTCCGGTAGATCGTAAAGATATTATGTCGGCATCCTTAAAAGGTAGGAATGATATGAACCAGCTTCCGTCTGTTCGGAACCGCACCATGACTCAGGCTTTGTAATAACAATTCGCTGAAGAAAGCTAATAAGAATAAGGCTCCTTCTTTCTAGACGTAGAAATAAATTTTGACTTGGTCAGGTGTCATGCTTTTTACTGTTTCAGTTCTTCAGAAACGCTTTTAGTAGTCAGATAACCTTTAAAGATCCTTGTAGCTTTTGGCTAAAACGCCAACGTGAAGCTAAAGGACATTGGTTTGAACGTTAGGCTGTATTGAGTAACCATAGGTTACACTGGATCAGTGTCACTCTCAGTAGTTCATTTAGACCTAGCAACTGGGAAACTATTGATCTACGTGACGTAATAAGATTTAGAGATAAGCATACTGACCAGCTTTTACGATACTGAAATTTATCTTTTCGTAGAGTCTTTGTGCAAATTTTTCCAATCTCTTTAACAAGCTTGTAAGAGCTGTCACTGTTAGAAACTTTGTAATACGCGTAATTTCATCTATTCAGCTTCAACAAATTAAAGGCGTGATTGCATATAATCTTAGGCCACTTGCAAAATTCGACTATTCTATAGCTGGGGATTTATTTTGTTTATTGACCTTACAGTTAGGTCATACCTTAGAATCTCTCTGTTTAAAAACAATCGCTAGTATGGCCACGTACAAGTGATAGTAGTTCGAGTGTTTGTTGTCAACAGGGCGTTTTGGTTCCGTCTTGCGGATAACACTGAAACTTAGGGTAGTGTTTGTATGTAAAATATGATGTTACCTTGGTAATTATCTGTCAATGCTCATATACGTTTGACCCACGACTACCAATCCCCAAGCCGGTAATAAAAGAAAGTAAGATAAATTAGTCAACCACGGGAAATCATATTATTTTCTAAATACTTGTTATTTATACACACAATATGGCTACAAAGCGAACCAAAAGGAAGAATAACATCTATAAAACTTGGGGACTATAATAACTAAGGATTGAAAATGCAAATACATGATTAATTGATTATAATTCTTAAATAACTGATGATATGACAACAGTTCAGGAGCCTAATGGGAGGTTAAAATGTTGGGAACATGATAATAATATAAACTAAACAATCAATATACATATACCGCAAGTAAATGAAATAGTCTTCCGGAAAAGAGTTCGGGACGTTAGTTGCCTCTTCTTGAATCACTTGATATAACAATTTACCTTCTTGACCTTGTATCCATGCTCTTCTCTCGATTTTATACTCTAGAACTTCCATATACCTGGTTTGTATTAAAACAGCTGTGTTGATAACGTAATAATTCCTATGCCATTGTATTACTTTCTTCTTCTTCTAATTGATTCACATCTACATATCAACTTATTGTTGTTCAAGTGTTTTCTTATGTAAAGTGTATATACCTGTTATACTTCTTAATGGCCAATAAAATATATATATTGTATGCATCTGATGATAACGTACAAAATGAAATGAATTCATAGATTATTCTGCTAGCGTTGTTTATCTTGTCTTAGTAAAACAGTCAATAATTATTAACCCACTGTTCCATTTGTAGGTACAAGTCCAATCTGTAAATCTGAGTTTTAAACTACTTATTGAACTTTCATGTGTCATTAGTGATAACTTGTTTGATTTATTACACAAAGTAACACAAAGTCCATCTATCCCCTGAGCCTTACTTCACATAAATTTTGAATTCGGATATTGCTTTACTTGAAGTGGTAGTAGTGCTTTAATTTATGATTGTCGATACAATACTGAATCAAAAACCATATCACCTCCCGTGTGGTGTTCACTAGGAGCAATCATAATCCTAGTCCATTAGTCTTTTTCCCTGTCATGTTGTCGCGTTTGCTTGATCGTTTCACAGTTTAGTGACTTGAAGCCCCCTTAGCAGCTAGGTATCTTTTCAGTTGTGTTAACAGATTGATGATGATATTCATCTTTGCTTTGACACTGGTTTTAAACAGAACACAAACCTACAGACAATATGAAATACTGAGCTTGATGTAGATATTTAAGGCCTTGGTACGTTTCGTACAATTGACAGAAAAAATCAGATTATTAGGGAACAAGTCTTTGTTTTATTATCGTGAGACAGGAGACAGTTGTGCGTGATCCTAGTCATTCAAACACAAAACTTCTTAGCATTCAGTATAAGATAATAGAGAATATAGTCCCTATGAAGAATAATGAGGTAAACAAATACTTGAGCTTCATTTTTTAGGCGAATGTTTGGGTTTTGAAATCAACTTTTTACTTGTCAGTCTAAGTTGCTGTAGGTATCTACACAGAGATCGGTGCATGCTTCAAAGTACCACCCTCTAGATCGATCACATCGCATACAACAGGTAACAAGAAATCTACAGCCTAATCTCTGCTAAATGCTCTTCTGGACCACAATTTTAAAGATGAGTAACCTAATAAATAGAAGTTGCATTCACCTTAAACATCGGATTAAAGTAACTCATAAAGACATTGTTAGACTTACGAAGCGTAACCATTTAGAGTAAAAGTGTTTACTAATAAGACTGCTACCAGCTGTGCCAATTATATCCTAATCGGATAAAGGATTCTAACGTGAAAACTGACCAGAAGGTTGCCCTTAATGAAACGAAAGTCCGAATTTAAAATAATAACACCAGTTCAAAGGTAAAGCAGGACTCTAGATAACTACACTTTAGAAAATGAATATCAGTTCAACAACTTTTTTTGCGTGAACTCGAAATAAACTTTTTTGGGCCAAAAGAGTGCCTTTGTTGCTCCTAACAAAGCACAAACGTGAGAAAATCAAACTTCCTCTCAGACGACACAGAATCAAAGCCCCTGTGAAAACATACCAGTCAGCCCAGTCAACTGTCTAAAATAACCTTGAAATGAGTAACAAAGTATTTACAAACGCCAGCGGTAACAAATGACATTCGAATGAACCAGATATGATCTGATAATCGTAAGTTGTTTTTTATATTACTTTGTGTGGTATGCAGTACAGTCGTTAACTTGGGTGAACAACGTTCGGTAGAGGAACATTGGCGAAGTTTTAATTTATTCGGCTTAGACTTCGTTATTCTTGAACGTATTTTCTACTCAATCGTGGCTCCCGTTACTAATATTATGCTGAAGTATGCAAATGACATTCTTATTAGCTCAGAACTATCCAGTGGGAAATGATTGCTTTTTACCATACTAACTTATTACGGAAAGTAGTCCTGGAAAGAAAAGTGCTAGGTATGCCAGAAATCACTTGATTAACATATTGTTAGAGTGATTTATTTGTGCGGTTTTTAATTTCACACTTTTACGCTGAAAGAGTTCATTATTGTCTTCAGTACTTGTTTGCATCCTCGAAGGACCTTGACTTTCAATAATTCGAATTCTCGTTTCATAAGCTGTTTTTGTAACACCTTCATGGACACTTCTGTTGTATTTATACATGTGAATTATTTACATGTTACTTATCCTTCGATTCGTTATATTCAGCTGGACTATGATACAGATGACAGTCTAGCTTTGCTCAGGGTCTTTGTGCCACTGGTCGATGTTCTCCTTCGTTCATATGTAAATTGTCATTATCCCGGAAACCTATCAAAAAGCTAGGTTCAGTAGTCTTCATTTCGCTAAAATCGACTCCATAGCGATTTTTAGCCTCTGTGTGCGCATAAATTCTGTCAAGATGTGAAGCAGTATATGTCCAGAATGTTTTCAGCTTGAAATACTTAGGTGGCATGAATCCTGAGGAAAACAGGTTAAAAGGATAATGTATTTGAAAGAATTAGAGTAAATAAAAAATACCGTTTAAAATTGCTACTGTTAACATCAGTGGTAGAAACCTGGCTATTTGTGGAAAGTATTGATCTATCGCTTCAGCCTGTTTCGCCAGTGGAATCGCGAAAACCCTCACGTGTCACATCAAAAAGCATAAACATGACACTTCTGGGTTTCCTTCACTATGCTAAATATTCATTATCATTTTTGATGATCCTTTGGTTCATTGTTTTTGTCAAATTACTTTAAATTTGTATTTGATGTAAAAAGTGTTCTACGTGATTAAGGTTTGGCTAAATATATTGTTCCATGAGATTCAAACTATTATTTATGTTACACTTACCCGATGTACTGACAAATCAACAGAAGATTAAAGCTATATAATGCAAACTTTGTTTTATGAATCAGGGTGGTTTGTGGACCATTAACCACAAAGCCCATTTCTCGTCGCCTCTGAACAATCTAACCTTCGTTTAATATCGAAGTACAGGACGATAGGTGTGGTTAGGTTATGTTCCGCTGACCCTAATAGTTCATTCAACATAAAATAACAGCTAAAGGCAGTCATTTGATCATGAAGCTAACAGGTCTACGCCAGGTTAATACATACCTGTTTGATTGTACATTGAATATGATTCAAATACATTTCGACTAAAGTCAGCGCCAAGGACGAACCTGCATCTCCCATCACGAAATGGCCAAATCAAGCGCAAAGCCTCGTACCAATTTATCAGAAGAAGAACTTTATGAAATAGAAAAACAAGAATTTGAAACGGGACCACTCTCTGTGTTAACAAATGCCGTTAAGAACAATACTCAGGTTAGATCACTGTAGTTAGTGTTGTTAGCTTGTAATGTTAGTTTTTTCTTTGCTTCGATCTTTAATTCTTAGTATGCGTAGAGCACTTCATGTCATGTGATACGCACATACTTTAAATTTACCATTTTATTGCAAAACTGCATTTGACTCCTTTACAACCGTACAGTGATTGTTTCATTTGTCTTAGTTGATTTGTAACTGTTTACTGAACTTTTGAAGTAGCTATTTTAAACAATCGATTTACAGAAATCGATGAAGTAATACATGTTACAAGCTTTAAATAGCAGTTGAAGTTAGCATTTCACCGACTCATTTCTACTAGAATAACACATGAATGTTGAGAAAGTATATCCCATTACGTAGAGATTTTTGAGTACAAAATAAGCCTGTTTCACACGTATACTACTTTTATGTAGTCTTCACTACTAAGTGGTTTTTTATTTGATAAGGCGTGTTCATCATCGTAAGTAGATCACCACTGACATTCTAACTGGACGCTTAATATTTACGCTCATTTGTTGCACTGTATCACCGGGTAAATAAGTGAATTTTAGTTACTCTGCATCATCAGTAGTTGGTCTGGATATTTTTATTTGAATTTCAGAATTTTGGAGACAAGCGATTGCTCTTCACATTTCTAACCTTTCAAGCAACCAACCTTGAGGAAGTATCTCCTTATTTCCGAAAATTTCCCCACACTATAGCAAAAGCAGACACATTATTTCACTGTCTACATTTCCCCGAAGTTTTCGGTAGATGCTTCCCTAAATCTGTCTGCTTGGGCTATTACAAACCGTATCATCCAGTTTCCAACCATCGGTAACATCAATCTCACTGTTCCCCTCCAAGTAGTATGCATCTACGGACATGCTCATACGGGCCATCAACAATTTCATAGGCTGACGGTGTGTTTTGCCTTCACCTCCCCTATCTTCATGCTGTCCTATGGGTTAAGCTAAGCATTGCTTAGCACGAAATATGTGTTTCCATCATCTCAGTTGATAAAGGTTAATAACCACACCAACTGATTCAGTATCCTTCACTAGTAGCTTGCATTTGACCTCATGATTACTCACTCAGTGGTCGTGAAAGACATGTGCTATATTTCTGCGGTTTCTATGACCGAATTCCATATATGATTAGTAGCCATGTTTCTCATTTTTTTAGTAAGACAGAACGGACCTGAGCTATATACTCGTCCTTTGATTAGTAGATCAAGAATTCTATCGTAGGTGGTGTATATGATCAACAAAGGACCTGGCACATATTCATTGGTCCAAGTTGCCATACCTCTAAAACACACCAAGGTTAATATCTCATAACAGTAGAAGTTGCTTCAACGATAATAATAATGAGAACAAAGAAAAGTGAGCATACAGAATATAGTTCAGGGAGAAAAAAGGATGAAGTGTGGAAAGTTATGAAACAATATAAAGCTCATGATTTAAGGTAGGATAGTGAGTGAATACATCTACACAACTGTGACTCACTCTACATCATGTCACCTGACGTTTTCAGCCACTGATTACGGTATTGGCGCGGACCCCAACCAAGTTGTCTGCAGCTACCAACACAACTCAAACCAGCAGTCAATGACTTCATGGGCTGATGCAATGCTTTGGTTTGGCCGCCCGTAACTCTCTTCCATCGTGCTCCTACATTAGCTAAGATCGCGTGCCGAGGCAGGCGGTGGTTAGGCATATGTAGCACTTTTCCCAACCACCTCAGTTGATGAAGATTCGTAACCTTATCGACTGATTTACCACCTTTCCATAATATCCATCGTCTAATTTTATTACTACTTACTCGGTGTTCCCAGCTAGCGCGAGCGATGTTTCGGAGAAATCGATTGTTAAAAGCTAATAACCTTCGAGTGTCATCGACTCTTAATGGCCACGTCTCATTCATACAATAAGAAAAAACGAATTGTTGCATAGTACACTCTTTCCTTCGTTGAGAGACAAATATCTCGTTTACACCAGAAGTGACGTAAGTTAACAAAAGCCAAACGACATTTTTGAATTCGTACTGACATTTCGTCCGAGACCAACCCATTGGAGCTAATCAGATTTGAAAGATAAGTGAAGTAGTTGACGTGTTCAACTGCTTCTCTCCCTATCTTTAGCTCAGGTGTTAACAAAGTCTTATGTTGAAGTAACAGTTTGTATTTACAGGCGGAAGGAAGGAGCGTCTAGACTGAGAGCGGATAAGCATTTCATCTCTTTCGAAGATCGTCTCACTAACGCTTGATATTTTAACCCCTGTTTCATTTATTAACTTGAAAAGTTGTCTAGTGTTACCTAATGAAGGTTATAAAGTTGGCAAAGCCAAAGGAGCTTTCTGAATCCGTACAGATTTCTCCGTACATCCTCTCACCAGAGCTGATAACACTTCCAAGATAAGCAAAGTGGTTGACACATCGGTTTCATTAGATCAATCACATCGTTTTACCCGTCAAAGTTTAAGTGCTTAATGTTCATCTTCAGCTTCGTTCTATATTTGAATACCATAAGAATACGTTTTGGTACACTTCCATAAAACATGGTACTACAGCTAAGGACGGCTAACCTAAAACATGGCATCAATCAATGAAGTTTCTCCGTTGTATCTCATTATCCTGTTAATCTTGTAAATTTAGTGTTAATGTGGTATAGAAACTTGGACCTATGCACATATATGCTAATTTCTACGTTTTTCATGATTGACTGACAGTTTTCTATCTGAAGCTGAAATCGTCTGAGCCTTATATGATACCCTTGATATTATTAACCCTTACTAGTAAAGAATCAGTTAAATTACTGTTCTGTTTGGCTTTATCTTAAACTGTACGGTTCACTAATTAAGCACTCAGTTTAAATCTTTCTGTTTAGCAACGTAGATCCTAACACTTAGTTGGTATTACTAGACTTTGTGTGCATGTTGGTTCTAGCTTATGTCATACTTGATCGTTGAATTTACTGTAATTTCCATCTGTTTCACAGTGGTCAGTGGATTTCAAATCTACTAGCAGCTTTTGAAAATGCTGACCTCATCTGATCTATCAATATTATCGTTTAAAAATTGAATTCGTTCCAATGTTTAGCAGTGACATTTCAATAGTGACAGTAACTGTTAACACATCTCTTAGTTCTGCGTGCTTGTCAATGTTTACTGTTAAAATGTGCAGTCTAATCATTGGACTCTAGCTGGATGCCGAGGTACATTGTGCCAATTATTAAATAGTTTCAAATAATCGAATTACGTATAATCAAAGTTCCATAAATCTTCATTCCAATGAATAAATGTCTAGTAAGTAACATGATGTAAACTACTGTCCTTTTATCTGATGTTTATGCAAGTGTTAAAACAGTTGGTCCTGAAAATAAGATTTTGTGCTACTTGTGCAGTCAGTCAGTCATTAGAAATATAAAATCTAGCACTTATGTGCTAGATGTACCACACCATATCATTACAACTTGTACATTAGTTGCCGTAGGTTATTTTTGCTTATGTTTATGGTATTTTCGCTTTATAAGTTGTTATAATTGGGTCCCAAAAAGCAATCACAATGATTTTACTTAAATTCATGTAGGTTCTTATTAATTGCCGAAATAATAAGAAACTCCTAGCTCGAGTGAAAGCATTTGATCGACATTGTAATATGGTATTAGAAAATGTCAAAGAAATGTGGACTGAAGTTCCTCGACCAGGCAAAGGTAAAAAGAAATCCAAACCAGTTAACAAGGATCGATTTATCAGCAAGCTTTTTCTTCGCGGTGATTCTGTCATTCTAGTTCTTCGAAACCCTTTGGCTACTGCTGCAGCACCTCCTAGACCATAAATATTCCTTTGTATCCACTTTGTAATTGTAACATGATGCTTTTATAAATAAAATTCAGCTATCGTCTCATTATTTATGTAAAATGTTCTTTGATATCAGATATATGATAAACACTTTCAATTTCTTGAAAGTTGATGTTTACGTGCACTAGTTCATGTAACTAACTATCATAATAATCAAAATCATTTACTGTATTTTGAAAATGAATTTTTCAAATTACTCTTGTATGTCTTGTAATCCTAATTTAATTAATTGATGTGATGATAGATAAAGTAAGGTTGGTTCTGCATCCTCATTTTACTTTACCTAATTAGTTTCTTTCTGTTTGCTTCAGGTGTTATATCTATAGATATTAAGAATGCTTCTTACGTCACTACATCTATTACTTTGTCTACATCGAGTATGGCAGTTTAAAAACGCTTTTGTAGTATTTTCACCAGTGAAAACCATCAATTTGATAGCTTAAAGTAACGTAAGATAATTATTGCTCAAAATAATGGTTCTTAATTTGCGTTCTCAGATATGGATTAATCCATCACTGTCGACATATGCAGTAACTGCACACATGCACCGATCTGAACTGTGATTTTACTGTGTTTTTGCCTTTTTGTGAGTAATGAACCATGGTATCGAGGATGCTACTCATTATTAGCATATCAGAACTGAACTTAAACATCTAACCTCAGGGTTTCTGAAACGAAAGCAAGCCTAAATTTGACCACTTCTAATTTTATTCCCTCCCACTACTCGTTTATTAGCCAACATTGTTCATAATCATCAAACAACATTATCCTTGCTCAGTACTGTGTCTAGCTTCATCATTAAACGATCGGTGATGCGAAAGCAACTGTAACTGAAGACTAGGAGGGTACGCATGTCCCCTGCTGTCATCGCTCATGTTTGCAACTGTAGGTTAATGCAGAGCGGTTGCTGCTGAGTATGTTGATTTCTTTGCCAGATGAATGTCTCATGCTTTGTGATGCAATCTGGCAAAGGCCAAGTGAGTCTTACTAGTTCGTGGCGAGATTTCGCTGAACAGCGACTCACTAAAGCTGACTAGACATACTGGCCAATAATCTCAACTATTTCAATTTATATGATGAACATTTAGGATAATATATAAACCAGTTCTAAAGCATCACTGATCAGTAGTCCAACTAAAATCAAAATATAGTCACATATATGTGAAAAAATGAAGTTCATCTGTAGTAGTTACTCTAATGTTATGGTCAGTGATCGTTTCTTACTTGCATCAAGTGCTGTATGTCTAGTTAATTGTCTATGATATACTCCAATGAAAATTCTAATACGTTCAGTTCTGGCAGTCACGTGATAAAGTTTGATAATTCTATAAAGATAAGTGGCAACATAGTTTAGACTAATGTTCAATGCCTTAATAGACTGGTGAGACGTCTTGTCTAAAATGCACCTAGTGTTCTTCCAACTTCTGCACACACTGATCAACATTCCTAACGAAGTTGTTGTTTATCATTAAAGGACACATAACTACAAGCATTTCTTTTATTAATCAATAGACAGCAACATTCCTTTCCAACAAATATTGGCTTTACGCAATAAATTTAAATGATAATTGGCTTGTAAGGGATTTGTGTATACGTGAGATCATTCAAACTAAAATATCTGAATGGTTCTGTCGAAGTAAGCAGTCATTATAGATAATGATGAACAATATTACTGATACTACTAAGGTAACAAAATGGATAAAGTAACATAATGAAGCCTCAATTGTTATTCTGTGTCACTTATGCTTTATTTCATTCTGTAACTAGTAGGAAAATACAGGGAGAAAAAAGGAATACATCGAGACAAATTTCCACAAGATAATAAAGTCGAGAGATTGACAGTTAATATTTCACGATTGCGGTGTTACTGTGAGCTTTATTCTCTTTCATATCTGGACGAATACATATGTATGTAGGTATTGGATATCAATAAAAGCCATCTGAACTGTCAAAAGTACTGACTATAATGTAAAATGCATCTACCCTTCGTCGCTATCACCATCATTGCATGTTAAAAAAAGCTAACAAATAACATTGAGGAATAAAGGAAATTAAATTGTCTGTAGGTAAGTAACATTGACAGAAATTTAATACCTCACTCCAAAATAATTTAACAATGCTTTGTTAGACAATTTTAACCCAGTAAAGTTGTGCAGGAGGGAGTAAAAATAAACAACAATGAGGCAAAGATGAATAGTAGTGAAATAAATATTATCAGTAGTTAGTATCACTAGATTAAATTTCTTTCTCTATTTACGCAAATGTTATGACCGGCATAGAACATTGTTGTTGTGATTGTGATGATGACTTTTGTTGATTTGAAGATGTAGTTGAACTTGTTGTTGATGGTGATGATGATGATGACAACTTATTATCATCGGCATCATTAGTACTAGCTAATTGAACAGTACTAATAATCTGAGCTTGTGGTACTGTTATGTTTGTACAATTATCTGACGATGCTATTATTTGTTCATCTGATTCATCTTCTACAGAGGTTATCACAGCTTCATTCGTCACTACAGTTGATGGTATTGAACTGAGTATTGTAGTAACAGGAGAATCTATTATTGCTGTTGATAGATCACCAATTAATTGATCTGTATCAGTAGTGGTATTGGTATTACTACACTGTTGATCTGAAGCTACATTTTGAGTAGCTGAATTAGTCATTCTGTTCAAATCATTATTGTTATTAGTATTATCATTATTCTCTATTGATAATAATGATAATGAAGATGATGATAAACCTGAAACTGGCTTTAGCACTTCTATGGGCGATGGAGGTGTTGATGTTGACGACAAATCAATAAATAAACGTTCACGTTTAAATACACTTAATGTACCTTTAGCTTTATTTTCATTTAAACTGTAAATGAAGATAAAGAAAGAAACCATTAAGTAACAATACAATCTGATATCGTGAGGAATGTTGTTATATTTGAAGTTTCATGTCACAAAATGACTGAAATTAGATAAGTGAAAAGGCATTTTTGACAGATATCATGTTCTCATTTTATATGGGACTCCATTAAATATGTGAATTTATAACCCTGAATATTATATAATGAACTATAGAAATTCAGGTTTCATAGCGAACATTAAATTCTATAAACAAGTGAACTAGTATTCAAGGGGTATTCTTTGTAATTGTAGTTAATTTACTGGATTATATGCCAAGAGAATACTTCCTGAAGTTAATCACTACCCCGTAGCACATAACTGATTTTCATTATTCTATGTTGTGGATTCCAATGTCAGTTATGATGTAAAGTCTCAAAATATTCGTTTTACTTTTGTTGTAATCAATGTAAACAGAAATAGCAAACTGAAGAGTCTATTTTATTGAGTCTTCAGAACTTAGTTTATAAAATTATGCTCAGTAATTTGTATTCGTTACAAACTGATGTTAGTTAAGTAACACTAAGAAACCAGGAAACACTAGACAGCTGATTTACCTTAGTATAAATATCCTTATAAGTGAACACCCTCAGGGGATCGAACCCACCGTGGGACAAGGGTCTGCACTGCTAAGGAGATTCATACTGGGACGAAATAACTGTCCAGTACTTTTTGGTATTCAGTGGTACCGCACTAAAATCAACCTGTGACAAATATAAACAGCTAAACTTAATACTTATCTCCAAAAATTCACCTCAATTCAAAACTGCATCTAATAGACATTCATTCTACCACTTATTGTAAGTTATCAGTTATTATGTCATTTACTACACTTGAACACAATATTTAAACGTAAAAAAATAATTTTTATGCGTTGCTACATACTACTTATTAGTGAGCACGATGGGCATACTCACTGATGAGTAGATAAACGAAAAAACAAAACTAATGAGAACTATTTGTTACGGTGTACGATTTAATACCCACTTATAATTGACTATTCATTATTTTTTTACTACAAATAATCGGTAGAAAGAAATGAACTCCAGTGTAGTATAGAGACGAGTCCTTGTTATTCTTTAACTCAACACGAAAAATATTCTGTAGTCAATTAGAAATCATTTAAAATAATATCTATATTAGTCAATCATGAACAACGTAGAACCTGGCAAATATACTCATAAGTCCAAGTTACCGTGCCACATTAACACAGTAGTAGAATACAACAGAAAGGATTAACGAAAATGTATGTACGAAAGAATAGCAGAACTTTGGATCTAGGGAAACATAAAAAGTGAATGCAATTAATCCACTGTGACCGATTCTAAACCATGTCACCCAACGTCTCCAGCTGCTGAACCAACTTTGACTACAGGCTACCATGGGATTGTATCTCATAACGATGTTCCACTGCTTTGTGGCCTTTTCATTAGTACTTACTTTGTTACTAGCTTCCCTACTCTGGGATTTGGTCCGACAATTTAATCTCTATCTGGTAATTGTAGCATGGCAACTTGAGCTGATGTACGCATGTACCAAGTTCTATGTTGTAACTGACCGGCTGACTGCTTTGTAGATTGATCTTAAGGTCAATGGCTGAAGGAGTGGTACTCTAAAAAATCCATTTACTTTATTGTTGGCGGATGGGGAGTATCCCAGTCTACACACAGTTACATCAGGTATGAATTATGAAAAGAATAATGAAATAACGCATCGAAACAATTTATTTGGAATATTGTTTACTAATAAGTAGTATAAAATAACTTTCAAAATTTATCATTTCATTTTGTAACGTACTACATACTGAATAGTTGAATTGAGGTGGTTTATGGAGATTGAAATTAAGTTTTAGTTGATTGATTTCGTCACAGGTTGATATTGGAAAGGTACCATTGAAAGCCACGTAGCACTGAACAGCTGTTTCATCCTGATATGGGACTCTAGAATAGTGCGCACGATAGATTCCACACTAGGAGTTTCGGGTTGGTGCAAAGAATTAGGCGTTGGCCAACCTGAAGCCCCTGAGACAGAATCGAGAGTGTACGCTACTTAGGAGACCCATACTAGGAAAAAGCTCAATGCTTCATGGCTTTCAATGGTACCTTTCCAACACCAATCTGTGACGAAATCAATCAACTAAAACATATTAAATAATGAACTTAATTGTATTATAGCAAAGAAAAATTTTGTTCAACTTACCAATCATAGATAATCCCATCTACACCGAATTTTACAAGTAATGCACGTTTCTCTGGTGTGTTCACAGCATCACCCCATGCTAGTACAACTAGCTTAAGTGAATGTGCTAATTCAATAATGCGTGGAACATTCAATAAACGATCACTTACTAAACAAACCCCCTGTTTGTTTATTAACGCGTTAACATTGTAAAAGATAAATGAAAGAAAAAAAAAGGCGAAATGTTAATTGAAATGTTTTATTTAAGTAGTATAAGTTCCCTAGTAGAAACAAATCACTTATATAAAGATTTAGGCTATAGGGACAGCGAACAAGTGAGTGACTATGACCGATTTTTTTTGACTTACTATTAAACTTGTTAAACTATTACTTATTAATAATAAGAGAATCAAGCTAATCTAAGCTGTACCTACTGATATGACTGGTAGGTACAGACAAGCTTGTACATTATATGTTTAATATCAGTACATAGAAATATTAAGAAGTGACGAAAGAAAACCGATTGTCGACAAGGTGATATCAAGTGTTGTTAGAAACATAAAAATGGTTGTCACTTACAGTTGCCTACACTGGGATGATACTAATTGAAAAGCTTAGATATAGAACTGCAACAAAGTTGGCCACTGTCGACATAAGAACATGACACAGAACCCAAAGGACAAGGTGGCACTTGATATGTTATCTTCATACCGAAAGTCAGTGGGATAAGGTTAGGTGAGCTAGTATTAATGTTAATGATTTCTAACACACTCACAAAGTGGTGTCAGGTCAACAATTTTTCTACCTTTAATCATACTGCTCTACAATCGATCTACCTGGCTATTCAGTATCTAAAATTATGAATGTACCAATCAATATGGTTTAAATGAGTCGACATGATAAACAAGCCCAACCATCGTGTCAAAGTAGGAATAACAGTCCAGCAGTAGCATAAACGTTATCAATAATGTTATATCGGGTGATTCAAGAAGAGTAATCAACTTTCTGAACTGTTTTACAGAAGACTGTTTGATTAATTTTCAGTATATGTATATTGATTATTTTATTTCTATTATTGCCATGTTCCCATAGCCCTAACCTTCCGTTAGACCAATCAACTATATAATATCATTTGTCATTTAGGAGCTATAATCAATTAACTATATATAATTGCTTCCGTGTGTAAAAATTTTATTCTCCCTAATAATGCACTACGCGATCAGGTTTTGTATGCTTATAAATCGATGTGTGCAACACAATCTGACTGTCTGGTGGTTGGCTCAGTTGACCTGTTTTCTTCATTCCAGCTTGGGGATTAATAGTCACGGGACAGGCTCGTTGGCATCCTAATTGGTCCTATCGAAATTACTGTTTTATATATATTATGATTAGCCGCATTCTTAAAATACAACAATTAAGTTCAATAAGTTGATATCCACTGGTCTATATTTGTAAATTCAGTGCCAACGATGATATCCATCATAGTTTTCTAAAGTATGAAGGCATCATCATTAATATATTGACCTTTAAGAGTTGGGTGCTGATTAATCTTTTTAGAATTTAACAGAAACATGTAAATTTATCAAGCTATCCAAAAAAACTGCATTAACCAGTTGAAAAATAATTGCTTCAAAGATTCTTGTTAAGGAAAATCAGTGTAAAAATAAATTATTCGGCTTCAGAAATACCTGAAGGTTATGGTGTATAATTGAAATAAGGATAAATATATATCATTTAAGAAAGAAGAGTACTTCAATTATGAACAAGAGGTCAGATATAAGCAGTTTTGTATATATCTATGGTCAACATAGAACCTAGCACATATGTGCATAAGTCTAAGTTGCCATACTCATAAGGCACAGCAAGACTAATACCAAATAAATAGATGTAGGAGTTACTTCAAAGGTAATAATGATGAAAACAAATAAGAGAGTGGACGTGTAAAATATAATTCAAGGAGGAAGAATTGGTGCATAGAAAGAAGGCCATGAAATAATTTTAGGCTCACGATTTAAAGCAGGACAAAGAGTGGATTCACTTGCCAGTAGTGGTTACGGCATTCGCACGTATCCCAAGCATGTAATCTGCATTTACCGACTCGATTTAGTCAGCAGTCTGCAACCTCATGGAATGATGTCATGTTTTGGTTTGAACGCCCCTTCCATCCTACCCTACTACCAGTCATCATCGCGCGTCAAAGTAGACAGTGGTTAGGCGTACGTAACGCATATCCCAAATACCGCGGTCAATGAAGATTTACGAAAACATCAACTGATTTACCACCTTTCCTCAACACCCGGCATCTAACCTCGTTATTGCTTACTCAGTGATCCTAGCCTACGCGAGCGGTGTTTTGAAGATATCGATGATCAAATACCAATAACCAGCGAGTGTCGTCTACTCTAAACGGCCTTGTTTTACATCCATGCATTTAAAGGGAACAGACTTCTGAGCAATGTACTCGTTCCCACATTAAGAGACTAATATCTCGTATACGCCATAGGTGACATAAGTTGACAAGCGATAAACGAGCTTTTTAAATTCGTACAGGGGTTTTGTCATACACCAACCCATCAGGGTTGATCAGACTTCCAAGATAAGTGAAGTGGTCAACACGCTCAAATACTTTACTCCCTATCTTTTGTACAGATGTTGACGAAGACCGGTCCTTAAGCAACAATCTAAATTCAAAGAAGAAGAAACATATCCCGAATAAGCTTGCAGTTCACAAGTATGTATTCTGATACCACTTATATTCTTACAAGGAATCAACAAGATTGAAATAAATTTTCACTAGATCAGAAGTTACGTTGAGAAAATTATGCATTTGGTAATAATGTTGGTTAACAGAAGTGCCTGTAAAAACAAAATAAGGGATGTGGTGTAAATGAAGTAATGTCAGTTCAAAGGTATAAATATTGTGGAGACTTATGATATAAAACGCTCCCAAGGGCTCACTGATCCACTAGACGCACTGATTGAATAGGTGAGATTAATGAGCGTGCTATTCGTAAATGAAAATATGATTACGCGACAAGTGTAAAAAACATAGCGGGTAAACTGATTTTATAATGACTTTTGCAGGTTTTTGAAATAAGCGAGAAGCCAGAAGAATAAGGAACCTTTGAAAGTAAACTGGACAAAACAGTTACTAAGTCCCTCACAATCATTAAACAACATGTTGCATAATACAACTGTCTCTACAAATTATAGGAAATCCTACATGTGACTCTGATATAATAACAATGCGCATCACGTAGTCGTTCATAAAAATCAGTTCATTGATCTTACGATTACAGAACATAAGAACAACGTCGATCGAATGTGCAGTGGATTGAAGAAATACTTCAGACAATACTACGAATCACCAGAGAGGGTAATATACGGTCAAATGGGTGTGTTTTCACATCGCTCAGTCCTTAAATTTTAGTCTTAGAATCACTGAACAACTCTTAAAAGTTAATTATTCATGTAAATTTGATACGAACATTACTGTTTATCTTGTTTAAAACTCATTTTAGTCTTATACCCTTCACTTCCAATGCATTTTCGATCTTACCAATAAATTGATTACCGTACAAACTATATGGTCTACTTATAACAATATATAGTAGTATAAATATCTGTTTGCAAAAGCGGTATAATTTGATGAAGACAGTGCATCATTAGTGGAAACAGAATAACTTACCAAAAGTTGATGACTTAATGCAGACCAGAATAAATGTTCGAAATCGGCATGTCGTGTATCCGCATACTCTGGGGCAATACCAAGTTGAAAGACTGGATAAATTTGTTGTTTCAATTGAAGCCTTTTAAAAGAAGTGGGTGGAAGGTGAGGAAAAACTGATATTCTTATGCAATATTAATTGATATGATAAGTGTTAGTGTAGTGGGACATGTAACTATTCTTTAATAAGCTAGTAACTAATGTTACAACATGCAATATTATCTTTGTTGAGGATTGTGGTTTGCGACAATCTTAAGTTCGGTGACCAGTGAACCAAGCATACAAACTAGCTGGACTTTCAGTAACATCCAAATATCAAACCGATCAAGATTTATTGTTAGCTAACAGTCCATTAGAGAATGTAAATCAGCATTTGTAACATAGTACAATGAAAATCTCTATTAAAGCCGCTTGCTACTTCACAAGACGATCCCTCATAAACATTACCTTTCTGAAAAGTTACTTAAAATTCCTTGAAAAATACCAATCCACTCCGGTAAAATTGAGAATTCGGTGACAAAAGCAGTTGTCCACACAAAACTTGGGTCAGGACCAAAAAACCTAATAGTTGGAGTGTTGGTGTGATAATCTATGAAGCTGAAGGTATATGAGTTAGTAACTTCCAAAGGTATTATCAACTCTGGGAGAAGCAATTTGATGAATAGTTCACTTAGTCTGTTGCCTAAACTATATAAATCTGTCTATTAGGTACTTTCTAAATGCTAACTACAGACCGACATAACAAAGTCGTGAAAATTAAGCAAATTTTCCTTCTGAAGTATCACAACGCATCAATGAAAGCATTGCTGCTCCATGGTCTCACCAATCAGAAAAAGTTCAAACATTTTGTATTCAACCATTGTTGTTGACTAAAGATTGACAATATCCGGTGGTAACAGCAATTTAGTAATACTGATATTTACCAATGTGTGTTTAGACTTAATGAAGTCACCGTCTTGAAACAATGACTTCAGTGATATGATTATTTTTTACGAATGTTATCTCAGCGGCTTGCATATCATGTATTATTGGCCTACATTCTATAGTCCCAATTTGTACTAAAATCTTGTATCTAAAGAAAAAAAGGATAATCTTCCTGTTTTAGTTCTGAGTTAAATAATTAACCATACTCACTGCTGTAAACATTCCCACATCATGATTACAAATCATGCAATAGTTAACTACTACTGAATAACTTAAATGGAAACATTGAAATTGTTGGTATATTTTCTTTATTGGCTTCGATGTGAAAGAGTGAAAGATGAATATAATGGAATTCATGTATTTTGAATATTATGAATGAAAACAAGACAGTTGTAATTGCTAGATTAAGAAAAAGCTTTCAAGACTGAAGATAAATAACTCAATCAGAAATTATACAATGTGTTGTTTGTATTTGCTACAGATTGATCCTGGCTAAGTGCTACCGTCAATCAAGAAGTACTAAACAACTACTTTTAACTAGTATAATCCTTCTTAGCAGTGGAAACTAATGACTCCTCGAGAGGTTATCTGAAATTGTTTACAGTGAGCATGCCTACTGTAGCGTAGACTAATAAGCAGGATATCGGAAGACAAAAATACTGTAAACATGGCGGATAATCATATAGGGATACATTCATGCAGTTGCTATTACGATTCTAACTGCTTGTACACATTCACGTGTATTTGGATCTGATAGAACTGAAATAAGGGCATGTTTCTAACTAAACGAAAATGTTCCTCAGAGTCTTCGTTTAAAGAAAACGAAAATTTCAACAAATTAGTCTCTAGGCTTCTTAAAGACACATCAACGTCAGGTATATACCCTGAAATCTTTCAGAGCGTTTGATAAGGAAATAATGTCTAACCAATTTAGAATTCATTCAAGCTAGTACTACTCAATGCTTGAAACCTAATTTACATGTCCAAAAGAAAACAGTTATCGACTTTTCTCTTCCTAAATAATTGAACTTTTATTTAGAATCTGTAATATTACAGGTTGTATGCAGCTGATGAGAATCAATTATTCAATGCTTTTTATCCCTAGTGGAGAATAAACAGTCAACCAGCAATTGTACAACCTACTGTATCCTGCGCTTTCCTTTCCAGTTCTTCCCAAAAGATTTTCATTGTTTTCATGTCTCCTACCAATTCCCAAAGCAATGTGTTGTTTGGATCTTACCGTTTCTCCTGAGGGTTCCAAGTTAGTGCTTGTATTGTTACGCTGTTTGGTGATCGTCTCAATGTGTGACCTACCCACTCCGTGTATTTCCCTAATTTCTTCTTTCGCTGAAAGCTGGTTTATTCTCTGCCATAGAAGATTGTTGTTGATGGTATCTGGCCAACGGATCCGAAATATCTTGAGCGAACAGCTGTTTATAAATACTTGTATCTTTTGAAGGATGCTTTTAGTAGTTTCAGCTCCATACAATAGAATTGTTTACACATTTGTATTGAAAATTTTGATGTTGGTTGACAGCTGATTTAAATTCCAGATGTTTTTCAATTGTAGAAATGTTGCCCTTGCCTTGTCGATCCGAGTTTTCACATCCACCTAAAATCCCCTCTAGGGCCACGACCGGCTCCACAGCCCGGACAAAGAGGGAGGGTTGGGCATGGAGTTAGTGACCCTATTCCGTAAAAAACAAACTTGCTAAAAACAGTCTAATCAGCTAATTAGAACTGAACAAAATAAAATAAATCGTTATCTTCTTCTATACAATGGGTTGTTGTTTACTATTTTTCAAGCTAGAATTCATCTCTACAAAACCGAAATGGTTACCTGGTTAACGTTTTTTATCAAGACTACATTTTTCGGGATGGAGTTGCTAACCCCATGCCCAACTCTCCTCCTTTTTCCTGTCTTGGGACCAGTAGTAACCCTAGGTGAATTAAAGATTGGGTTCTCTACAAAATCACTTCAATTTAAAATATGCTTTGAATAGTAAAAAA
The DNA here is from genome assembly GCA_025215515.1 of Schistosoma japonicum. NCBI lineage: Eukaryota > Metazoa > Platyhelminthes > Trematoda > Strigeidida > Schistosomatidae > Schistosoma > Schistosoma japonicum. Next base: position 4,471,392 of record CM046069.1, on the reverse strand, counting down.
AATGTGTAATACTAAATGAATTTATCACTAACATTATTATAACTTACATTACAGTTACATTTGGATCGAAACATGATAGTAGAATACGTCGTTTACCAGCATATGTTAAAATTTCCCGTAGAATAGTATCAATATAAAAGTTGTATTCAAAGAAATGATCCATTTCTGAACCACCATTCTGTATGTGTATGCAAACATAAATAAGAACAAAAAATAAACAAATTAAATAACCTATTGATAGGATTCAAATGTGCTGTCGAAAGGATTGAAAAGAGATTTAGCAATAATTACGTCCACTATGTTTAAATAGGCAAAAAATAGTATATAGTTTATTGATAAACATACATGAAGTTACTATATAATAATCAGCTGACTAGTGATTAACTTCAGGGTGTTCCTGAAGCTCCAACAAAAAGTCGTGACTAATGAAGTTCAGACTTATCGAGAGTGGGATACTTATCACCGATGACAACGGAAGATCATCACATTATATCACAAATTGATAAAAGTGAGAATCTTATCAATGGATGTCGGCTCAGTGGTGCAGAGTGTTAGGTGTTCGCCAACATGAGAACCCTGAGGGTGAATCGGAGGTGCGCACTGATTTGGATTCTCGTCCTAGGAGGAAACAGCTGTCTAGTGCTCCATGGTTTTAAATGGTATCCTACCGACATCAATCTGTGACGAATTTAATCGACTAAAACGTAATACCAGTCTCCACAAGCCACATCAGTTCTAATCAATAATCAACCGAAAGCAATCAATAGAAATACATCATTCATTCGGGTTTCATTTTTCACCTTCTAACATTTACATTATACTTCACACTTGCAGCTAGATAATGCCCCATCCATATCAGGACAAGAGTTCCCAGCTAGCACCAGAAATGTTGTCATGATCATTACGAAGAAAATATATAAACCCGATTAAATTTTGAGGAATGATTACTGTTAGAGACAGTACTGGTATTTCAATTATAACGTTCATAACTTTAGTAGCAATAAAAATAATAGTCATAATATCACTATAGTATTAACTTAATTGTCTTCCATTCATAAACAACAAGGAACGTGGTACATATTTATCCAAGTTACAACACTACATCTGTGTAGCGAGTGTATATCACTAAGGTGAATACCAAAAGTAACAAAAGCCTTAGTAACAATAATAGTGCTAAACAAGGTAGGAGGGTATGATTTGAAAACACAAGATTTAAAAGAGGAAAGAGTGAGTGTTTCTGTGCCATTGTGCTTGGATTTCTTAAATATTTTCAAACACTTTCTAGAAACCTACCTTAAACAATTAGGATTTATCAAAACCCTATATGATGATTTATATGCAAATAAACCATAAACACCACTAGTTTCTATACAGAAACATACTTACAAAAGTACCACTACAAGCGATTACTACTTGTGTAGGGAAGATCAAACCAAATTATGGCATCACTTCATAACCAATGGTTGGAAACATTGTGTGACATGGAACAGAAACATTTGAAGTGATTATAATGTATTCATTCAGTGCCCAATCTTAGACTTTATTTTCCATGAATGAACTCATTCTTCTTTAGTCATATTTTTGAAATCTAATATTTTTTTTTATCTCTACCGATGTATTATTCTGATATTCACTTTACTTTACTGAAATTGTTTGATAATTTGTGCCGATAGACACATATTTCAAGCTATACTTTTGGCTGTACTGCGTACTCTGAACTAGATAGTTAAATTGTGAAGCTTTCAGTATCATTCTGGTAAACTTCATCGGCGAAGACTTCTGATAAAAGTGAGCTATGAGATTTTCTCCTTAAGACGCTAGTAGTTAGTTTTGTGGACCTTGAGTTTGCTTAATTGTTGACAGAACAACTTGTCAGAGACTTGTGGGAAAAATCACATAGCCCACTTTTATCATAGGCGTTTGCGCCGATGAAGTCATCCGCAATGAAGCTGAAAGCACCGCATATCTGAATGACCTTCAAAAGTAAAGCTATTATTTGCATCTATCGATTATTGACATCAGTTTAAGGTACAATGATTCTATAGAATTAAGAAATGGTAAAAGTTGACAAAAGTTGTTTAACTACGAAACCTCTCACATTGCCACACATTCTGAAACATACCAGATTATTGTAATGCATAGCAATGAAATTAATTTACCAGCAAGTAAAAAAAATTGATTATCTTCGACAACTATTTTTCAGTAGTCTGTTTCATTTATTTTAGTTGTATACAAAGTGAAATTTTTATTACTATTATTATTACATCCCCCCATATTGTGTCTTCCCGTTAATCACATTAACTGTTAGTATACCATTTCCAATTGATGAAATATGGTTGGTCAATTATACCTTAGTTGATTGAATATATCACAGATTGATGTTGGCAGGGTACGATTGAAAACCAGGGAGCACTGAACAGCTGTTTTGTTTTAGTGTGGAACTTCTCAGCAGTGTACATCTCAGACTCCGCACTAGGAGCTTCAAGTCGACGGCCAGCGCCTAACTCCCTGTGAAACTGGGTCGGCATTCAATGGTAGAATTACCCCTTCCATCAATTTGTGGGACAGCTACACCAATGACAATAAATAAATGGAGCGCGATATATATCACAAATTGAGGAAAATTGGAATTCCACCGTTGGACGCCGACCCAGTTGTGCAGAGGATTAGGTGCCCACCGTCAACCTGAAGCCTCTGGTGCAAACTCTGGGATATACACTGATGAGGACTTCCACACTAGAACAAAACAGCTGTTCAGTGCTTCCTGGCTTCCGATCGTACCCTGCAACCATCAATCTGTGATATATTCAATCAACTAACTTACCAATATCCACAAAAATAACCACTTCAATTGAATTATGTATACGTTACTCTAGTTCACAATCACTGTTACTCCTATTTCGCATTAATGTTAATTTTTTAATTAGTTGACCGGGTGGTTAGGTTTTAGCTATACAAAAAGGATTGTATGAAATATAATTTGATTCTATCTGATTATTCATTAATCGTGTATTCTTCCTCAATTACGAACAAGAACTGAGTAGAAATAGGATAGATGTAATAGCATCGATTAGACACTCTTGATGGTTTTGCTCACTGTATTGGAGCATACAAGATCGAATCAAGTAATTGATTGAACGACAAAATGATAACAGAAATATAAATGAAATGATAAACCTAATTCTAAACATAACGAAGCATTGAACATCATTTTAAAAAAAAACTATGACTAGACAAAATAATAACCTGATATCAAAAACTTTTAACCTTCCAGAGACAAAGTTTTATTAAACAGAAACAAAAAGCGTGAAAATCAATTAATTACTGAAAAAGAATAGACAAACAAAATTTTACTTTAAGTTCCATTGGATATTTAACTTCAATGACAAAACCTAGATCTGAATCAATTTCTTCAAAACATGAACGTAATAATGGAAAAGGTTGTAATTCCACTGGATCCAAATTTTCTTCATTCATCTCTATTATGAGAAAAAAAACATAAATGTAGAAAGTAATTTGTTATTTTGTATATATCACAGACTGATGTTGGTTGAGTGCCAGTGAAAAGAATGAAGCAACAGACAACTATTTTATCCTCATACGGGACTCCTCAGCAGCGGGCACAATTAGCTCAATAACAAATCACTGTATCCAGATCTCTCATAGAACCCTTACGCATCGATACAATTAGAAGGTGTCCAATGATAAGATTTCCACTTGAATAAATTCATAATATAAAACGATGAGCATCCAATGTAATTAGTAATAACTCTATTAGTAACAACTTCTTATCATAACTTAGAAAGTCATGACGTAGGTCACTAACGAAGTGATAAAATAATTTATTAAACAGTAAAAAGTAAAAAAATCAGCTGATTAATGTATTCACGTTCATTTGTCAATAACTTCTGATTGATTTACTAATCAAACAACTAATCTAGGTTAATCGAAATTCAAACAATAAACAAAGTTTAATAGTAAGCAGAAAACTATACGGAAGGAAATGAAAGCACATGATTGTACAAATAAGAATACATAAAAATTATCAACTTCATTTTTAAGTAAATGATTAGTTCGTCAAACAATGGAAAAGAAGTCCTTAACAAGTGTAAAAACAATGGAAATGGATGAGGTGATATGTAATACTAGACTACTGTTCTGTTTCATCAAGGAAACCATTATTAGAACAGCGGCTGTTAGCTAAGCATGGACCATGAAAATAGAAGATATTCGTAGGCTGCAGATCCTTAATCGTACTGACCAAATAAGAGATATGGATGTTTGACACAGAATACTAGAAAAATATGGCAAATCAGCCAAATAGGTGGTAAATCCTCATCGACTGAGATGGTTAGGACATATGTTGAACATGTCCAACCACTTCCTGCCTCGTTGCGCGATATTGACTGGCATAGTAGTAAGATGGAACTAAGGTAGGAAAGGCTAAACCACAATTTGGGATCAAGTAATGATGTATTTGACTGTTGATTTAAGCTATGTTGGCAAATGCAAGTTACATGGATGGGGTCCGTGTCATATTCGCGATCAGTGGCTGGAGACACTGGGTGACATGGTTGAGAAACCGCAACAGTGGCGAAAATGTAATCACTATTTATTTTATTCAAGATCTTAAGTACTATTATTCTTTTTTAAATTCATTCGAATCATTCCTTCCAGTTGCATTCTATTATCGTTTTAACATGGTACTGAAAATTGGACCTATAAGTATGTACTAGGTAATACGTTGTCCATGAATGAAAGACTAGAATATCGGCTGAAAATAAGGTGTACAATGTTAAAAACTAATCAAAAATTTAATGCCTCATACACTTTGTTTCCTTTATTATTTTCATGAGAGCAAGAACAAATAGTTGTGCAGAATAAGATGAGGATTCATTTTATTTCGTTGGTTTTTCATCAGCTGCATACAACCTAGAATAATATTTTACAAGATTAATATTTGAAACAAGTTTTAACATACTCATGAGAACGGATGGAGTTAGTTGAAATCAAGATTACATAAACATGTGAACATGACTTAAAATGTTGGAGAAAATGCTGTGAATATATATACGATCCAAGAGAAGGTACCAGAAGGCAAAATAGAGATCAGAGGTCAAATGATTACACAATAAGAGGTGGTTGGAAGCATTTGAGAATAAAGTGAATAAAACTCAGTTATTAAACTTTAAATGACCTAATTAAACACGAAAGTTGAACTTGACCATCTAAAAAAACGATGATGTAACCAACAAAAGGAATTGTTAAATCTGATCAAAAGAGAAAACGTATTCAAAGAAACTTAGCGAGAGAATAATAACGAGGAAAACAATAACGCAAAAGTTAAGTTACCAGGGTAAGGAAAGGCTTATAACAGTTTCTTTTTTAACACATAAGTTTGGTTTCAATCGTTTAATGGCAATCGCTTCGGCATATTTTACAAGATTAGAAGTTTTTTGTCTATTGAACACTTTAAATGATTGATTAATATCAATTTGGTGTCCTGTGTCAATTAGATGCTTAGCGATTGCATTGTTAAATGTCTTTGTTCCTGTGAGTCGTAGATTTTTTAAGATATGTTTATCAAATCGTAAGTAGGCCCTTCTTCTTGTTCGGCCAATGTAACTGCTACTGCACGTACACGTAAATTTATACAGACAGTTGGCGGTAACATGAGAAGGATACCTGTCGATTTTTGATTGTTTCATGTGGACATGTAGTTATGTATGATATAAACAGTTTGGCAGCATAATAAGTTCTATTTAAAGCTGAGCTGAGTATTCTTCTGATTGTTTCAGCAATTTCATCACCTTTGAAATCGAGTTGAATGAAAATAGACTTCTCGTGGAATGTGGTTTCATTTGGTTTATCAGGCTTTTGTTCACTGTATTTGTCAATGAATTTTTCTGGATAGCCTTTGTTTTTTAGATACTGTTTAATGTTAGTGAGTTCTGTATCTATCATATCTGAAGTACAAATCATTTTGGCTCTGAGAAACAATGTTTTCACTAATGCTATTTTGTGGTGGATTGGATCAAGTAATGATGTATTTGACTGTTGATTTAAGCTATGTTGGCAAATGCAAGTTACATGGATGGGGTCCGTGTCATATTCGCGATCAGTGGCTGGAGACACTGGGTGACATGGTTGAGAAACCGCAACAGTGGCGAAAATGTAATCACTATTTATTTTATTCAAGATCTTAAGTACTATTATTCTTTTTTAAATTCATTCGAATCATTCCTTCCAGTTGCATTCTATTATCGTTTTAACATGGTACTGAAAATTGGACCTATAAGTATGTACTAGGTAATACGTTGTCCATGAATGAAAGACTAGAATATCGGCTGAAAATAAGGTGTACAATGTTAAAAACTAATCAAAAATTTAATGCCTCATACACTTTGTTTCCTTTATTATTTTCATGAGAGCAAGAACAAATAGTTGTGCAGAATAAGATGAGGATTCATTTTATTTCGTTGGTTTTTCATCAGCTGCATACAACCTAGAATAATATTTTACAAGATTAATATTTGAAACAAGTTTTAACATACTCATGAGAACGGATGGAGTTAGTTGAAATCAAGATTACATAAACATGTGAACATGACTTAAAATGTTGGAGAAAATGCTGTGAATATATATACGATCCAAGAGAAGGTACCAGAAGGCAAAATAGAGATCAGAGGTCAAATGATTACACAATAAGAGGTGGTTGGAAGCATTTGAGAATAAAGTGAATAAAACTCAGTTATTAAACTTTAAATGACCTAATTAAACACGAAAGTTGAACTTGACCATCTAAAAAAACGATGATGTAACCAACAAAAGGAATTGTTAAATCTGATCAAAAGAGAAAACGTATTCAAAGAAACTTAGCGAGAGAATAATAACGAGGAAAACAATAACGCAAAAGTTAAGTTACCAGGGTAAGGAAAGGCTTATAACAGTTTCTTTTTTAACACATAAGTTTGGTTTCAATCGTTTAATGGCAATCGCTTCGGCATATTTTACAAGATTAGAAGTTTTTTGTCTATTGAACACTTTAAATGATTGATTAATATCAATTTGGTGTCCTGTGTCAATTAGATGCTTAGCGATTGCATTGTTAAATGTCTTTGTTCCTGTGAGTCGTAGATTTTTTAAGATATGTTTATCAAATCGTAAGTAGGCCCTTCTTCTTGTTCGGCCAATGTAACTGCTACTGCACGTACACGTAAATTTATACAGACAGTTGGCGGTAACATGAGAAGGATACCTGTCGATTTTTGATTGTTTCATGTGGACATGTAGTTATGTATGATATAAACAGTTTGGCAGCATAATAAGTTCTATTTAAAGCTGAGCTGAGTATTCTTCTGATTGTTTCAGCAATTTCATCACCTTTGAAATCGAGTTGAATGAAAATAGACTTCTCGTGGAATGTGGTTTCATTTGGTTTATCAGGCTTTTGTTCACTGTATTTGTCAATGAATTTTTCTGGATAGCCTTTGTTTTTTAGATACTGTTTAATGTTAGTGAGTTCTGTATCTATCATATCTGAAGTACAAATCATTTTGGCTCTGAGAAACAATGTTTTCACTAATGCTATTTTGTGGTGGATTGGACAGAAGCTGTTAAAATTCAAGAACAATCCATTCCACGTGGCTTTTCTGTAGATCGACCGTTGCACTGAACCATCTCCTCGACGTTGCATGGCAATATCCAGGAAATGAAATTTATTGTCTTTTTCTAACCCCATGGTAAATTGAATATCTTTATGTGCTTGATTGAAAATTTTCAATAAGTATTTAGCATGTTGTTCATTATTGCATACGATAAAGGTATCATCCACGTACCTTGAATAATGCGTTATTTCCTCAATAACCTATTTTAGTTTCGTGTTTTAAAGATTGGTCATAAAAATATCTGAGAGGATAGGACCTAACGGACTACCTATTGCAACACCATCAATTTGGCGAAATATCTTATTATCTATCCAAAACTGGGTATCCTTTGTTCACAAAAGTAATAGTCGTTTCAATTCAGTCGCATGCAATAATAAACATGCTAAATACTTATTGAAAATTTTCAATCAAGCACATAAAGAAGCGATTGCCATTAAACGATTGAAACCAAACTTATGTGTTAAAAAAGAAACTGTTATAAGCCTTTCCTTACCCTGGTAACTTAACTTTTGCGTTATTGTTTTCCTCGTTATTATTCTCTCGCTAAGTTTCTTTGAATACGTTTTCTCTTTTGATCAGATTTAACAATTCCTTTTGTTGGTTACATCATCGTTTTTTTAGATGGTCAAGTTCAACTTTCGTGTTTAATTAGGTCATTTAAAGTTTAATAACTGAGCTTTATTCACTTTATTCTCAAATGCTTCCAACCACCTCTTGTTGTGTAATCATTTGACCTCTGATCTCTATTTTGCCTTCTGGTACCTTCTCTTGGATCGTATATATATTCACAGCATTTTCTCCAACATTTTAAGTCATGTTCACATGTTTATGTAATCTTGATTTCAACTAACTCCATCCGTTCTCATGAGTATGTTAAAACTTGTTTCAAATATTAATCTTGTAAAATATTATTCTAGGTTGTATGCAGCTGATGAGAAACCAACGAAATAAAATGAATTCATCTTATTCTGCACAAATATTTGTTCTTGCTTTCATGAAAATTAATGTCTGTTAGCTCTAGTGGGAAATGGCCCGCCGACTAGGATTCTCAAACTAACTCCATCTTTGACCTTGCCTTCCAGTTCTAACCAAGTACTGTTCATTCATGTTATATCTGCCTCAGATTCCTGGCGTAACTACTAGTAAAACAGTAAACCTGTTCGGTGTGTCCTGGTTTTAGATGGTAATTTATTCACTATAAGTTTGTAAACACTAAATTTAAAACGTTCAGAGCTCCAGTTAGAGGACACACACACAAAAGTTTCTCACCACTGGTAACTAATGTTGTACACTATATTATGAACTAAATAAAGTTAGAAATTTCAATAGCTTAACATTTAAGCAAACATCGCAGAGCCTTAAGGTTCTAAAAATCGAGTTCTGATGCGAAATCAGTACGCAATAGTGAAGATATTCATATTAAGTCGAGACAATATCCCAGTGCTTCCTAACACTTCAACTATTCGTGATATAAAACTTCCAAATCAGCAATGTTAACATATGTAGTATTCTATTAAGGTAATTGGATAAAATTACATTAATTATTAATCTTTTGAAAAAAGGAACTGTGAATCAAAACAGTAACAACTTACTTTCATGTGTATGACTTTCTTTAAGTACACTTGAATGACGAAC